>JANHZU010001831.1:11868-30490 GCA_032468055.1 Acrochordus granulatus
ATTTAAGGCACTTTTAAACTGTTATGGTGCTAATCTTCATCATTCTCTAACTTTGATTTCTTGGGGGCAATAGTTACGAGAGGTTGTTATTTTCTTCCTAGATTCCTTTGTAAGTTAATGGAAAGTTGGTAGATAATTCAGCTTCATAGAAACAAACAAAACATATGAAATATATTCCTTCATTGGAAATTAAATTTCTTTTTTAAAAATAAAGATGGACAGTTTGCAGTATTGTGGATAGAAGGTGGGAAAGTAAAGGGAGAATGGATCTTCCAACTTGGACAAAAACCAAATGGATGCCCATTAGAAAATGTAAGAGTTAACTGAATCACAAGTTTCAAGGGTTGAAGATAGTTCACTGACTTCAGGGGCCATCACCAGATCTACCACAAGGACCCAGCAACTGTGGACGAGCAGAGAAAAGAACTTCTAGCCATGGACAAAATAGCTATCCAAGATGTGACCAGCCTCTAGAAAGAATGGACATGCTAGACACTAAACTGGAAGAGATAATCCACTCTGAAGGGCTTAAGATGGCTCAGGTTTGCAAAACAGCCATTTTGAATTGGGAGTGGAATGAGCATTTGTAATGGGCTGGGAGTAGGAAGATGATGACATAATCTCTTCCTGAACTCAGGGTGATGAGTGGCCCATGCTGGTGATAGAGCAAGTAGAAAGTGCACAGCTGTCCGAACTTTTTCTTAGTCAGCTAGGACTTAATGCAAAAAATGTTAAAGATTTTGTATCTATTTTCACATAAGGGAAAGCTATTGGTACAGAAAGCCTATAATTCAAACTTTGGGGGATTTGTATTTTAAGTCAGATATATAATTTACCTGTATTTGAAAAATAAAGGACAGACAACATGATTCTGCAGTCTTCAAGCTAAGACTTGAGTACTTAATCAATTGTTCTAGGCCTAGTGTATAGGCATTCATGAATTCTTGGTCTTTCCTGGATCAGTTTCAGAGGAGCTTCTTAGGTCTTAGGGTGCTGACTTTCTACGAACCTATCACTAAATGGACTTCAAAGATTGGCTGAACAGATGCTAGAATTTTTTTCTTCATAGGACAATGACTCAAAGTAAGTTTTTTTTTCCTCCCTCACAAAAGTCCTTCAACTCTCATCTGAAATTTAAGTTCCATGGTACTTTTCTGTTTTATCTGAATATTTAAATATTCCATGGTCCTTTTCTGTTATTTATTACTTCAGATAGTTAAACCTAAAGAGCTCCCACCAACTGCCCTACTTCATTTCATGTATCCTTAAGACATTTTCCAGCTGCTCTTTCTTTTCTTGCTGTAGTGAAACTTGAACTGATGATTCTCTAATCAAACTAAGCCTCGGTCTCTGTTTCCTACTGATGTGAGACCTCAGTAGGTCTCCACTGCACAGCATTCCTCCAAAATAAGCAAACAAAGAGATAAAAGAGACTGAACAATTTGAATTTGATTTGGCACAGCTGAGCAGATTTCTTTAAAGAAGTACATTGTACATTCTTTACCTTCAGAAAATTGTTCAAAATGACAACAAGGGGCAATTAGCTATTTATTCAGGTTTACTGCAGAATGACAATGGAGGCCAGTAGAAAATTAGAAAAAAATTCTCAAAGTTTCCTTAAAAGCAGTAGTTTGGCATCACACATTTCAAATCATAAAAGTATTTTTTGGAATAATTTTCTAACTTCAAGTGAATACCTATTTCTGTGATTATCAGGATTTTCTGTGATTATCTTCCCATTTTTGTTCTTAAAATGTAGATATTATCCAAAGCCATCAAAAGCAACTTTCACATAGGAGGTAGCTCTTGTAGAATTATCTCCTCAGTATAATTGCTATCAGTTGTGAATCAAAATATGGCAAAATATATATTTGTCATTCCACTTGTTAAGCCTGTACAATGAACACGCATACAGCAGACTGGTGTTGGCCCATCTAAGAGCCATCACAGATCTGCTATTGAACCCTCTACAGTCTGCTTATTGGGCAAACAGGTCAGCAGATGATGTTGTCAATATAACACTGCGTTATATCTTGCAACATCTTGACTATCCAAATACCCATGCGCAGGTCCTTTTTGTGGGCTTAAGTTCAGCATTTAACACTACCATCCCAGACATTCTTCACTACAAACTGACCCAGATCACTGGGTCTGCCCATACCTGTAAGTGGATAACTGGATCCTGACAGACAGGAGGCAACAGGTGAGGTTAGAGAAAATTACATCCAGCACTCGGACAATCAAAACTAGTGCTCCTCAGGGCTATGTGCTCTCTCCTCTCCTCTTTTCCCTCTTCACCAATTACTGTACCTCTGGAGACCCCTCTGTCAAAATTCTGAAGTTTGCAGATGACCCAACAGTCATTGGATGGGAAGTTGAGCAGCTGGTCCTGTGGTGCAGTCGAAATAACTTAGAGCTGAATATGCTTAAAATTGTGGAGATGATCATGGATTTAGGAATAGTCCTCCTATTCTTCCTCCTCTTACCATACTCAGCAACACAGTATCAGCAGTATAGTCCTTCAAGTTTCTGGGCTCTATAATTTCTCAAGACTTGAAATGGACGGCTACCATTGCACCTTTATTAAGAAGGCACATCAGAGGATGTACTTCTTGAGTCAACTCAAGAAGTTCAACCTGCCTCAAGAGCTGCTGATACAGTTCTACAGAGGGATCATAGAGTCTTTGTACATTTATAAGTCTGGTTTGGTGCAGCAACCATGCAGGACAGGTACAGACTCCAAAGAACAGTCAAGCCTGCAGAAAGAATAATTGCAGCTAGCCTCCCCTCCAAGGACCTGTATATTAGAAGGGCCAAAAATGGGCAGAAAAGATATCTGCAGACCCCTTTCATCCTGGACACAACTTGTTTGCACCTCTTCCTTCTGAATGGTGTTATAGGGTATTGCACACCAAAACAACCAGACACAGGGACAGTTTTTTCCCCTGTGCCATCATTCAGCTGAAAACTTGACTCATGCTATATGACAGGACACAAAATGCAAAGAATTCAAAATTAACCCAGAAGTTCTGTCTAATGTGTTGACATATTTATCAATAGATCATGGTTCTAATTCTACCCTTTATAATATTCTCTTTCTACTCGCTGCATACTTTGGATGCACATTTTACTGCTGAATAACTAATTTCATTCATTATTATGTGATTATTTTATTTACTGTTGTCTTGCAACTGTACTGAGAGCTGCTGTACCAGCGTCAAATTCCTTGTATGTCTAACCATGTTTGGACAATAAAATATCTGAATTTGAATATACAGTTCATGACCTGTCTCCAAAGATGATATTTCAGGAACATCACTTGTTTCTCATGATCCTGTTTGAAGGTGGTATATGATGTGCTGCAGAATTGCTTTGAGGACATAATATTGATATTTCAATTACCTATAAATAAAAAGAAATGCCCCAATAACACCAGGAAAATATGTGGATTAGTTACATTCCAGGAAACAACAACCCAGGAAGTCATCTCACACCCAGTGATTTTTCAGATACAATATGCTTTCAACAGCAGGATGTAACAAACTGAAAAATATATTGCTAAATGGAGGTTGTTATGGAACACTAAACATTAGATAGGATCTTCTTTCCTACCCCTTATGCCTTTAGTAAGGAACAAAATACCTTCAGCTCTGTTGGCTAAACCCAGGTCTGCAAATGATTCAGAATCATGAAAGATAAAAAAATGAAAAAAAAAACAGATATAAAAACACTATCACTATGCTCCTGCAGGACAGGGAATTTCAACAGGTTAAGTTCGAAAATTTGCTTTTTTTTTCATAATTATTTGGGTTCAAGATTCCCATTTTCTTTGCATTTGATCATTCACCATGATTGTTAAAAAATCTAGAACATTACTAAGATTTCTATATCAATACGAAAATAACTTTGTGTGTCTATGCATGCATATATGTGTATGTGAATGCAAAATATAGGTTGAGAATGAAATCAATCACCTATATGGGGTGTAAGTATGCAAGATAATCTAGTTTTTTTTAATTCAAGCTTTTTAATTCAACTCTCTCTGCCCATGTTTATCTTCAATGCTATGGTTTAATCCCCCTTTCCCTAAGGAAGACTAGGAACTGCAAATTTTAAAAAGAGGTTAATATTTTTTCAGTACTCTCTGAAAATTTCTGATGGATTGGAGAAATTAGGATTTCTTAAAGTAACCCTGATACTGTATCTGTCATCAGCTTAATGCATCTCTATTTTAGTACAATTTTCTATGCACAGGTGCATTCCTGATTCAGTGGTAGAATTCTGTGCAGAAGTCCCTTGCATAACTTCTTATATGTAAGATTGCTGTGGAAGTGGTATTTTGAGGAAATTTTGCAAACATTTCCTGTTAAATCTTTCATCACAGCCTGCCCAATAAGAAAAATATCAAGACACACTAAAGTCATGATCATTACAGGACAAATGTTATTTAAATTTCCTTTCCCAATTTCAACATCAAATATATTTTTAATAAATACATAAGAAACTTGGGTAACATTATTTTTTTGGCAAAGAAACATTCTTTACCTTCTTAAAGTCAGATTAGCTTTAAGAGGTTCAGTCTCCCTGCTGGGCTCTTTGCAAAAATGATTCAGTTCCATGGCATCAAATCAGCATCATTTCAGGGCATTAAGCACTTTCTGCTATTCATACCATGAAGACTGTTGCCACATACTACTTAGACGCCTAGGAAACCATATGGACAAGCTGGTGCATGGGTTGTGCCTTAAATGAACAGCAGATTCCCAACTGCATTTTCAAGCAAACACTCTGACTCACCATTTTAAAATATTCTCTTGAGCCTTTGCTTCTTCTGTGTACCGATCTTTACAGAAACATTTTAATGTGCAAATTGTCTATACATAGAACATCAGTTTGGCCATAATGACAGGTTAAAATATTCAAACCAAAGAGCTCATGTGCAGTTACATGCATCTATAAATCTGAACAGCACTACTCAAAAATACTTATTAAATATATTTCTGTATAGCCTTTAATTTATCTTTAATATTCAGTATCTGGAATCATTCTACTTTAGACAATAGATCTATTTATTATCTTGATCAGATCAGATATTGTACTCTCAACCATTACAAAGTGCCTTTCAAAAATAATTTCTACTGTATATTATAAGTTTCATAAAAAATGCCAGAAAAGAATCTAAGTAATTTAAAACTCATAATTTGGGTGGGAATCTTAACTGCGTGTTATACTGTCCTATATTGTTCCAGTCTTAATCTTTATTATGATTTCTTCTTTGGAATTATAATTATAGGTTTTCAATACAATCCCTTTCCTACAATCAATGAAAAATATCATGTGTTTCAGCATATCTCCTTTTAATTTTTATGCATATGCCAAAAAGGGGAAAAGCAAAATTAAGATGCAAATTAATGTTAAAAACTATTTTGAAAAGCGCATTAAATTTTACATATGTGGGAAAACAGAATAAAAAAAAGTTTCAGCCATATTGTTGTTGTTGTTATTTTCACTTTTCCCCAAGATCTCTGTGTGTCTACTCCTCCTGGATAGTAGGAAGTAAAACACTTCAAGATGCAACATTTCTATATGGAACATTACAGAAAAGTCATTACATAGAAGGAAGTACTACTCATTTGAGTTTCCTGTACCTCTTGCATCACATAATTGTTATTTGTAAATACATCTGATCTGGACTGTTGAAGTACTGATTTCATCAGTATTTGTTATATTTGTGATCCTACTTCCCAGCAAACATTTCAAAAAATCCAAATCCAGATATAGTGATACGCTTTCAAGGTCATTTTCACAAAAAATTAGAGGCAGATGAAAAACAGGAAAGGAAGTATTCTTCATCTTTTGAATTCTACACAGTGATACTATATTCCACACTTGCTTGGTGGGATCTCAAAAATCTGAAACCTGAATACAACTTCCTATTAATTCATTGCCCACAAGAACTGTAATTTCGATACAAACATATATGATTTATGAATGAAGTGATTTAAAAATATATAACACCTATATAAATTATTCTGGTTGCCTTTTGTTTCATACCCAATATTGAGTCGTATAAATTAAAGCATGGCTATGTCTTCTCGGATATGTGAAGGTGAATAGATTTATAATTCAATGCAATATAATTTGAAAAGTTATCAGTAAATGCATGGTAATGAAAACAACTTGTCTTTCTGCAGAAGTTCTGAATATGTACTCTTAAAATAGATAAATTTGTTACAATTAATTCATAGTGTAAACAATTCTATGCATACTTACCTAAGTACATATTGCATTATTACATAGGATTGAATTATTAACATAAAATCCAGCTTTTCCAATTTTAATCCTTATTAGGAAGCCCTCTCCACACCACACTGTAGAATAAGATCAATTTTTGTGAGATGCAAATATATCTTTCTACTAATGTGTGCAAATATTATTATTCTATGACTAAAGCTAATTACTTGAATTGTTCGCCAATTTCTACAGCTTGCTGGAAATAAAGGCAAAAACGGCATATGGGAAAGATCCCTGACCTCACCCTTACCTATTTTCTTCATATACTGAAAGCAGACTGAAATAACTGCTAAATTAAGAGGGAAGGAGAGAGAGAGGGATAGTTGCGTTATCATTTTTTTCTTCAACAGGGAATAAGAGTCACAGGAAGAAAGAGTGTGAGAGTTTTGTCAGCTGTAAACATCCTGAGTCAAGAAGTTCTCCAGAGCCAGGGGCCATGCCCTTAGATTTCATCAAGAAGCACTGTTTTTCTTCTGAATTTCTCCCCATCCGTTCACCCACTCCTTTTCTCTGAGAGCTCTCACAGAATATAATTTTAACTTTAATAACTAATTAACTCTAGGTGACCAAAATGGTGAAATATGGTGTACAAAAGGGGCATATTGATATTCTAGTATGCATAATACAAATCCTCTGGTAAGCCACAGATGCTCACTGTTTAGCAAGGCCTTCCAGTTTCAAACAGCTTCACTTATTCCTTGTCTTATTTTAAACAGAGTGAAGATAGTATTAACTTCCTGGACCTATAGTAACATTTAGAAAACTTCATTTGCCACCATGAAGATCTATCAAAGCCAAAACGGGATGGTATTTAGCAGAGAACCTATTTGCTCCCTGTAACCTGTTGCTCCCTTTATGTTCCTTCCCAGAGGTCACTGCCCATTAATCTTATTTTGTCCTTTCTTTTGCATAAATGGGCACATTCCTAGATTATAGCCACCCATTATTTTTATTTATATTTGTTATATTTTAAAATATTTTTAATCCTGTCTTTATCATTGTTATAAATGAAGTGTAGCAAAAATAACTAATACTCCTTCTTCCTCCTGTTTTCCCCACAACAGCAGTTGAGGTGAGTTGGGCTGAGAGATAGTGACTAGCCCAAAGCCACCCAGCTGGCTTTCATGACTAAGGCGGTACTAGAACTCACAGTATCCTGTTTTCCAGCTTGATTCCTTAATTCTTCAAAATAAAGATGTTGCTGGAACAGTAGGAGAAGTGAAAAAACAAGATGGCAGCCATAGTTGTGCAGTTGAAGTCCTGCATTTGTATGTGTGCCATGCATTTGATTTGTGTAAGGCTTCAAAGGTAATCATAACATTTTGGATTTTTGTTGACACCCCACGTGATGGATGATCTACATTGTAGGGCTGGCATGACAACTTCCCATTTTTTATATTTTATACAATATATTTGAAAAAATGTACATGTTTTAAAACATTAATTCTAATTTGTATATATGTAATTTGAAAAATAGAAAACCAGCCTACAATCACCTTTACTTACTTATACTAACCTTGAATTGCAGAGGCAAACAATGACATCTAACCAGCACTCTGTAGTTTATTTTGCTTGGCATTTAAAACACTGAGAGTTCATAATTTGCCTATCAACCCACTGTAGTCTCCGTTCCTCCTACCAATTTATTAAAATAGCAGAAAAATGATAACACAAAGCTAAGATAACACAAAGCAAGGTTGGGATAGTGTCCCAGAAGAGCAGAATGAGATAAGAGTTCCCACATTAAAGACTATTCTTAAACTATGCAGAGCTTCAATGCTTTTACTGTAAAGTTTGATTAATAAAATCATAGGACCAATGGATTGAAAAAGACTTCTAAGTAATCTACTCCAGTCTCCTGTTCAGTGTAGAAATCCACCATAAGTAACCATCCAGCTCCAATTTGAAAACAAGGGAGAATCCATCACAGCTCTTAACCATCAATAATTCCTTTTAATGTTAATCTTGAATTTTCTTTCTTTTAATTTCATCTCTTTGGTTCCTACATTTGATTTTGACAGGCTGAGGGAGAATTCCTCTAATATCTTTGTAAACTGTTATTATACCTTTTCTTTTGTTAGCTAAATTATGTCCAGTTCCTGTAAACATTCCTCATAATTTCCATATTTCTTATCAGCGAATAGTTTTCTTGTAAACCTATTCCAGCTTTTTCATGTCCCTATTAAAATGCAGTACATGGAATTAGGTACTGTACACCAAACAGAGATTAGCAACGCGGAAGTAAGTTGGGTGTCTTTCTTATTTAACTGCAACTGAACTGAAAATAAATTGGCTCATCTACCCTAAAGACACAATGTTGTAGAACCATGAAACTGAGGAGTTGACCCTGGAATTGTTCAAATAATGCCTGGAGAAAGTCTATACAGAAAATTACATTTGGTTGTTTTCTGCTAAAGTCTATTGCCTTATAAACAGGATTGTTTTTCCAATGAGGGAGAAATCAAACTTTTCCACTATTTTAGATGAATGGGGCAAAAATCAATACACAAGATTTTTTTAATGGCAAAACACTTTTTGGAAAATGAAATGATAATAATTTATTTGTCAACTTGTGGTCTTTGATGTCTGTCATAGGAAAAGATGGCTCTACCTGATTCCAATCCTCCATTTCTTCAAAATTTGGCAATGTGTTGTGATAGCCTGTCTTATGTTTATGAGGGCAAAGAGTACTGGCAAAGTGATCCTATAGAAAACAATGTAGAATATTGACTTTGGGGTATAAATGGAAGAGCTGCCAATAGAAATATAAAAGTTGCCAGAATCCTTATTCATGTATTTGTTTATTAAAACTGTTTCTTGCTTCCCAACATTAAAAAAATGTGTAAGACAGTGACAAATTATTGGATAATGATTAAAGCATAATAAAGAAAAACATTAAAAGAAGTATGTTAAGAAGTCTGTATTTTAAAAAGTAAGCATTCTGCAAAATATAGTTGGGAGACCTGATTTGACTTAGTGTTTTTAATTCAAAACAGAGTTGTGCTAGGAGAAAAATAGGGATTCTGTTTCAATCCTGTGGCTTTCTTTGTTCTAGGAGCTATGCATTTGTGTCTTGAGTACACTTAACCAAAGCTCAGTTCATATAGTAGGCCTCCCAAAATGTAGCTTGAACAAAATCAGGCATTTCCCTGAATAGTTTGAGTGGACAGTCATTGTTATTTCATCCTATAATCCTTCTATAGAATAGGTATGCATATATAAACAAGATAATCAAGCAAGTCCTGAATAGATGCCTTTAAACCACCAAGTATGGTGAACATCATACCTGTGATTTCAGGTCTCTATTGGCCACTTTATAATGGAATGGAGACTAACAGTCTTCTAGTTGAAAGGGATAAAACACTTAATCCCAAAGGATTTAAAATCTTGGATTTTAATTGTTTGAACCTGAACTCTATACAAAAATGTACATCAACTTAGCCTCCTGGACTGAATGGAAAGATGCTACTAAATACTGTCCTGCTTGTCTGGTCCATAAAAGAGAACATTTTCCCCTCTTCAAAATAGTTTTGATTTTTGTTCTTTTATTCTTGGAATAATTTAAAAAATAAAACATTCTGATGCTGCTGAAGTTGATTTACCATTCAGAGGAGGCTGGGGAAATGGTTGTTGTTTTTTGGTTGAACATCTATTCAACTTTCTGAAATCTCCTTGGCTACTCACACTTTCACAAAGCTCCATGGGAGAAAATCCTTTATGCTGAGTGTTCTTAAGATTTAGTTGAAAGATGGAAAGAACCTCTTGGAGGGTTGAGTGAATGATAAAGATAGAATATTCATGAATATAAATTGACAGGCATATCAAAAGTGCAATAACCTTTCAATCTACTTATTTCTTTATCATTAGGAATGAGACTTTAATTTTAGGGCTATGCAAATCAGCCTTAAATGGGTGTGAATTTGTATAGTTTTTAAAATTACATAGGTTCTATCTGGCCTGTTAAGTAATTCAGAAAAATCATACTGTTTATATTCAGCCATTGGAATCAATTTGGAAAAAGTATATTTGTGCTTGTACAAATATCTTTTGAGCTGTTTAATCAACTTGGGAAGCATTCAGTTCAATTGTATATAGAATTTTGAATCAAATTGCTAAATTGATCAAATTGTCTTACTGAATCTCTGAATTGTGCCATTCCATGTTCTCTTGTGCCAAACTGAAATACCAAGCATTAATTTAAAAAAACAAAAATTCTCCACAATTTACTATTATAAGGGTACACACAAAAGATATGTCTAGTTTTCTTCTTTTAGAAATCAACCAACATATGTGAGGTATAAAGGCTTGCAAGTACAAATAATTATAATAATCTTACAGAAATTTATTCCGACAATACATTCAGCAATGATATTGTGAAACTATCCTGCATAAGCTAATGCTGAATCCTAAATTGGTTTTATTTCAACTTTACTATAACACTGAGTTGACAGCTTGTTTCTCTGAGGACAAAGTCCAAGTCTTCCATTCTGTTGAATGCTATACATCATTTCTCTCCCTTTTCCTTCATTCTCCCCCCTTTCTCTTTCAGAACAAGGAAGTAAAAGTGCATGCATGTAAACAATAGGCTTAATCATGTCACTCCTGCTAGTTGTGAGGGAACTACAGTGCCTGACTAATACATTTAGATCCTGGCTTTGGGATCACATTGTTCTATGGTCAGAACAGCTATGTGCATATTTTGACATAGGAATGAAATATATTGGAAGAAGAAGTCTAATTTACACCAGGAACTACCATCCACTTCCCATGGAAGTAGACATATCTCAGAAAATGGATGTGATTAACATCACATGAAATTAGGTGTCCTTACAAATCCTTAAATCATTTTGGTGCTGTTAACCTTTTGCACTGTAACATTTCTATTTCCAGTTTGAACTAGTTTATATGAAATGGAACCTGTATCTTGGTAAATCTTCAGTTTTTAGTCTTCATGTGAGATGGCAATACTTCTTTTCTTCAAAAACAGGAAAGTTCAAGAAAGAGAACAGAAAAAAGTTGGTAAAAACATCTACTATTAATCCCATTGGACCAGACAGTTGAAACTTTGTCATTTATATTTAAATAAATATGTTTCATGCAGCAACCTTTCTTTTCCAACAACTAGCCAAAGAAGGAACAAGTCTTTCTTTGTTTTAACTCTGTTTTTATAGTTTTTAATATTTTTAATAATTAATAATAATGGTTTTACTTATTTATTGTTTTAGCATTGTTGTATGCCACCTAGGGTTGGTTGTTTTGTGAGATGGGTAGCTATATAAATTAGATAAATAAATAAGTCTGAAATCTGTCTGTGCCTCAGTATACATTCCTTATTTGCTGACTGATTGACAAACCTTCTACAACATACTGATATAAATTCACAAAAGTAGGCTTTGCTCTCTGTTTGATAATTATTGTACAATGTTGCTATATAGTTAAATACCTGTACAAAAAATAAAATGTGGGGGAACAAGGACTGAACCATGTGTGAAGAGGGGGAGCAACCTAGAATTATTGAGCATGATCAATCCTGATGAGGATCATTAGTTTATCTGCTTAGATCAGGAGTTAGGTGGGCAGAAGGAGAATTCTTGTAACCTTGAAACGCCTATTAATCTGAGACTACTTTAAACTGGGCCCATTCCCTTCAAATCTAACATTTTCTCCTTCTCTATAAACAAACAGAAAAAAGGGAGAGAGAAAGATTTTTTGCTGAGGGACTTACAGAAATTAGGCGTGGCTTCAGACTCTCAACAAGCAGGAGCAAGGGCCAACCAGGCAGTGATAGAAGCAGTTCTAGCAGGCAGGATGGAGCAGAGCACTGGATTTGGAATTTGTCTGCTTCGGTGCTACTGTTAGTGCAACAAATACAGAACATACCAGTACCAACACACACAGCTCCAGCAGCTCCAATTCCTGTGCTGAACCAAGGACTACAACAAGTTATTCAGAGAACCCATGGATATTTGCCAGAAAGGTTTTCTGGAGAAGCAGGCAAGATGAGGACTTTATTGCTCAATGTGAGTTATTTATGGGCACCCACCCTGTGGAATTTCCAACTGACCAAGCTAAATTTTCCTTCCTGCTGAGCCTTCTAACAGCATCAGCTGCACAATGGGCGCTGCTTATTATAAAGAATGATGACTCTATCATGGATAACTATCAGAATTTTATTGGCAGTTTCAGGAACGATTTTGGGGATCCCATAAGGGAGATCACAGCTACCCACTGCATGCATCAACTCTTCCAAGACTATAGGAGAGTCAGAGATCAAACTGATTACTGCTGATATGGTTTGGAATGAGCCAGCACTAATTGCACAGTTTAAGTAGGGGTTGAATGACCAAATCAGTGCTGAACCCATCACACAGGGAGTCCCTCACTCTCTGGATCAAGTATACCAGCTCTGTGTAATCATTGATTCACATTTGGAAGAGATACAGATCACTTTTGGCTGAAAAAAATGCCAAGCACCTTTGCCTAGCCAGGCTAATTTCCCTCTCCTAATGACTGCAGCAGGTAAGCATGAAGGAGAGGAGCCTATGCAGATTGGGGCTGCCAGAAAATCTCCAGCAGCAGAAGAGAGATAGAGACATAAAGGTTTACTGTTTTATTTTTATTATGGTGCCTCACGGCATATGGTGAAAGGTTGCTCAGCAAGACCCTACAAGGGAGGGATCCCAGCCCTCAGAAGTGAAGCCAGAGGCAGATGGCAGGCTCTGAGAGGGATGAACCAGGGAAACAGCCATATCTCTCCTTCTCAGAGCTCACAAGAATGGCTACCCAGACAGTAAGCTGAGCTCAGCATTTGGCAAATCAAGGTACCTTGTTAACAATTTATATAATGCTGATCATTCTCCACAGAAGTAAGGAAAGGGTAAGATTCAGGGACATAGTTAGAGAATCTATACAGATTCCTCCATAGTTAGAGCTGTCCAAATCCCTTGAGTCACCTTATCTCTCCCAGTTTATAGAAGGCAGGTCAAATCACACATTCCACAACTCCCTTGCAAGCAGTCATAGCTCAGCAGAACCAAGTGTCAAGCTTTTATGTCACAGAAAATCTTCATTTCCTTATTATTCTGGGCGCAGAATGGCTGAAGCAGCATAAACTCATGATAGACTGGGAGGCAGGAAGCTTGCATTTCCCATTTCAAAGTAACTGATTGCAGAGAGTCTTACTGTAGAGCCAAGTCTAGCAAACCTTTCAGGACCTCAGGGAGGCAGCTTCCCAGCTACCAGAAAAGTATGCAGATTTGCAGACATTTTTTCTTAGCAAGAGGCTTCATATCTCCCCCCTTACTGAGATATTGACTGTACAATAGATTTACTTCCAGGGGCAAAGATATCCACCCAAAGATAGTAACCTATGTCTGCCAAGGAGTTAGCTGTTTTAAAGCAGTATATAGTCTCAAATTTGCAAAAGGGCTTTATCTAATCTTCTTAGTCCCCAGCCTCATCCCCTATATTCTTTGTTCACAAAAAGCAGGACCCAGGCTCTTAAAATTGCGACACCCCCTCCAGTGAGAATGGTTCATGACTATAGCTCTTTAAATTCAGTAACAGTTAGAAACCATTATCCACTGCCTCTTATATCAGACTTGTTGGGTAAGTTGTGGAAGGTACACATTTTCACCAAGTTAGATCCTTGCAATGCTTAAAATCTCATCAGGATCAAGGAGGCCATAAGTATTTGACAGCCTTTGACACAAGATTTGGTAAATTTCAATATAATGTTATCCTTTTCAGCCTTGCCAATGCAGGGGCAGTATTTTCTAGGTTCATGAACCAGTTTTTGCTGATTTACTTGACAGGTTTGTGGTGATTTACCTGGGTGACATTTTGGTCTATTCCGAAGACAAAGCTTAGCATGACCAGCATATGTGAGAGGACTTGACTAGACTAAGAGACAATTACCTTTATGCTAAATTAGAAAAATATGCTTTGATTTCAAGGAACTAGATTACTTGGGATACTGCATTTCCACAGAGGGCATCCAGATGAACCCCTATAAGGTGCAAGCTGACTAGAGTGGCAAGTGCCCAAGACCACCAAGCATGTGCAAAGTTTCTTAGTCTTTACCAATTTTTACAGAAAATTTATCCCGGATTTTGCCCAGAAAGTGAATCCTCCTACATAGCTGTTGAAAAAAGACTTGTCTGAGTAGAAGCACAGCAATTAGAATTTACAAAGTTAAAACAGCTCTTTGAAAGCCAGCCTCTGCTTCAGCACCCAGACCTATCAAGAAGACTTATTGCCCAGACCTGGGCAATAAGGTCTCTGATGTTGCAATTGGAGCTGTCCTGTTACAGGATGCACCAGAAAAAAGTACAGGATTATTAATTTGTGCATATTATTCCAGAGTTCTAACAATACCAGAGAGAAATTATGACTGTTCAACAAAGAGTTCTTACAGTTAAGGATGCCTTTCAAAATTGGCACCATTTTCAAGAAGGGAGTCCCTGGCCTATAGAAGTCAACACAGATTATAAAAAGCTACAGATGTTACAATGAGGTAAGCCACTCTGTCCCAGACAGGTGAGATGGAGTTCATTTTTCTCATGTTTCAATTTTTACATTCAATACATATCAGGAGCCAAGAATTGTCTACCAGACACACTTTCTAGAAGGCGAGAATTCATGCATCTCCACCACATCCCAGTAGATGAACTATTTTGACAATTTCAGGCGAGGGCCACAATCACCACCTATGAAAATACTAGGAGTGACTCAGCTACACCCAGACATTTTCACCAGAATCAAAGTGCAGCAGCTATCAGACCTTTTCGTGCAGGCTTGGATGGATGACCTTTAGCAGTCCCTACCAGCTACTGCATCTCCATTTTCAGTGGAGAGAGGAGCATTAAATTCTAGGGCAGACTAGTAGTTCTTCCAACACTCAGAGAAAAGGTGTTGCAGCTCTGCCATGATAATCAGACAGCTGGCATGGGGGAATATTTAAGATCCTGCACAGAACTTTGCAAGACTTTTGGTGGTCTGAGATGTAGGCAGACCTCAAGAACTATGTCACCTCTTGCCATAGCTGCAGAAGGGCCATGTCTCTCCATCAGAAGCCTGCAGGCCTTTTACAACCCCTGCCTACCCTTCCCTGCTCTCCCCTGCCTAATATAAGGCTTAAATATTCTTATAAGTTTATAAAAGTCAACATTTGTTTCTCATTTACACTCAGAAAGTGACTTTTCTTGTTAAATGGAAATAATTAAGCAATTTTTCATTAAAATTTAGTCTTTACTTAATTCTGTATGGCCTGATTTAGCCAAGACATTATGCTCCCAAGAAAGACGTAATTAAAGTAACCACAAGAATATATTCCCAGAGGTTTAGAGTTTGGCAGAACATTACATAGCCATATCCATGGGGTCATGTGAAAAGTCTAGTTTTGTATATGTAATGCAATATTTGGGTCAGAGAACTACATCATAGAGAATTTCTTGAAAACCTCATAGTGGCATCATTGCTCCACTAGAAAGTTATGCTAAAGAACCTTCTTGACAGTAAAATACATTTTATTGGAAGCATCAGCCAGTTCATGATTATTGACTATAGGATAAAATTGAAAGGGTCAGTCTTGACCAAGAAATTGTTATTATACTCAACTTTCATACAATTTCAGCCTTACCTTATTTGAGGTAAACAAATTTGAAGGCTTAATGAAATGTCTCTATATACCAGTTTACGGTCAAACAAGTTCTCCCATGATGGAGCCAATTATGTAGACCCGGATAACTCCTTTTATTTTTTTTCCTGTATGGTTTTAAAAGAAGTTATGTATGAGTATTTCCATGTCTTGGTATATATCTGTGTAATAAGGTGGTATAGAAAATGACCCGGATACAACACTTAATTTTTTATTATGTATTTATTTGTCTCCTTTTATTATTTTTGCAAATTACTCAAAATGTCAAACATATTTAACACACAACAACAACCCCGTGAGGTAGGTTGGGACTGGCCCTAAGTCACCCAGCTGGCTTTTACCTTGATAATTGTGGGATAAACTGCAAGGTCAACCTCTGCAGTCTTTTTCACATCCTTTGAGAAAGGAGAGGATAAAAATGAAGGAAATAAAACAAATGAGCAAGCCGTGCAAGTTAGCTGACCTGCAGTCACTCATATATTTACAATAATTATCCTTATAAACATAGTATAAATGACTAGATTGTATCTAGACTTTAATGTAATTTTTTTGTAAGTGGAAATTTTAACCTGAAGGGGACCTTCAGCAAAGCAGACAGGTCAGGGTTTCTGCATTCTGGATAGATTTTAGATTTTCCATAAAAGTCAGAGGATGCCCTACTAAAGAGTCCCTCCTTTAATTTCATGGGAAAGATAAAGGGCTGCGAATTTTTGCTGGCTTTTTGTGAGGGGTGGGAGAGGGGAATGGCTAAGAATGTAGAATCTTTTTACTATCATTCTTTGAATTAAAAATCTAGGACACACAAAACTGAATTATCACTAGATTGTAGCAAAAGAAGTAGAGAAAACTCTTTGTTGCCATCCAGGGGTAGTTCAGATTTTTGTGACCAGAATATAATATGAAGCTTTCTCTGTGTTAGATATTCAGGTGCACAAAGCATAAACCTTCACCATTTTTAATGTAAATATAGCCCTCCTGTTATCGATGAGCTTTGAATTATTTGTTTAGATTACTTATTTTTATTCTCTTTACTCTGCCAATGCACAAAGTGAGGTTCTGTGTTTAGGATGTGATGCAGTCAAATTGTGTCCCTAGAGAATAATAGACAATAAAGAACACACAGTGACATTCTTCCCTTGCAGCTGATACAGCTTAGAAAAGTCTGAAAAAGAAAAAGCTCTTATGTTCTCTAACAATTCTGCTTCTGTATTTTTTACATTTTCTTTTCAGTTTTTACTAAAGACATTTGAATCAAAACATGATATTTGTTTAAGGGTTCATCTGCCCCTTCCACTTAATTACACAGCCGAAACTCTAATTCTTTACTTCTGACATCACTGTGGGTTTATTGAGTGTCTTGCCAAAAAGCTGAGAGCTAGGACTACAGGTAGAGGATAAACAGAAGCAGCAGATTCCCCCTTGAGAAACAGAAGATTCTTTTAAAATCTAAATATTTTCACTCATCAAGAGCGAGCAAAAGGAAGGACAGAAAATGCATGACAAGATCCAGAGGTACAGATGGAACTTTTTAATAAAAACTTTAAAAAACCAAAAATGTGAAAATGTCCTGTCACTCTGAAAGAAAATATTTTAGAAGTGTATGCTTTTAATTATTTTTATTGTTTCACTTTCTGATGAGCCCTATGAAAGTCTGCAAGAATATAAAGTGGTCTGCTACTATCCATCCATCCATCCATCCATCCATCCATCCATCCATCCATCCATCCATCCATCTCACTTGTATAACAAACAGGAAATCAGGCAATGGATCAGTACTGCTTTATCTATATAATAGAAAAATAAAACTGTAACTTCTAAATTTTTGTTGGAACTGTAAAAGGCTCTAGATTTCTTTTTACAGCAGATGGCAAGCCAAAACATAAATTAACACCACTCTCAGATTTCTTGCATGATATCTGCATTGGCCTCAGGAACCTACAAAATTACTCTTGCTGTCTTTTAGCACTTTCATGTACCGATCTAGTCTAATCCTCACAGGATGCATTACACCCATGGTGACATTTTGTTGATCCTCTGGTAGCCCATGCTGCGGTTGGTCAAAACAGACTCAGCATGAACCCAGGATGCTTTGCAATAGCAAAATGAAAAGTGCCTTAGAACAACATGTTTAGCTTAGTCCTTGTAGTGGAGTATTACAAAACTTGACCCTTGGTTGTCAGGTGTTCTTCAATATCTGTTTGTTCATACAGTATTTAAGTTTTTAATTGTATGGATTCTCCGACTGGCAACAGGTTGGAAAGAGATTTACTGGTAGCCTTGATAACTAACACTAAAAGGTCAGATTTCTGGATCTACTATTATTTGCTCTCCCATTCTTAGTGTCATCCTTGAAAAGGGATGTTTTTCTTAATCCTAATTCCCTTTAATATAGATGTTGATAAGGCTTCTAAGAATTCCTCTCACCTATTTAAATTCAGGACTGCCTTATTTTTTCATTTCAAAATAATCTGTTTGGTACTACTTGATACCTGTTTATATTGCAGTTTACATAAGATAAAGGCAGGTACATGGGGTTTTTTGTTAAATAATGTTTAACATCCTGAAATTTTTACTATTGCCAACTGGCTTACAGCCAATGTAAAAGTGGCTAATACATTTGGTCTCACTATTCCAGAAATTCTGAGTGGATCATATGCTTGTCAAAAAAGA
>JANHZU010001831.1:93235-103543 GCA_032468055.1 Acrochordus granulatus
TAATCATTGTTACTTGTTTCAGATGTTAGGGACAATCATTTCTGCATCAAATTCCATTGAAAACGATTTTTTTGTGAATAATTTTGGGGGCGTGGAATGGATCATCCGACTTTCCATTGTTTCCTATAGGAAACCTTGTTTCACTTTAAGAGCATTTTGCACTAAGAGTGTTCTTCCAGAATGGATTAGTCTCATCTTGCAAGGCTCCACTGTATATCTTTCCTCTCCCTACAGTCTTTAATTCCTTCTGGTGTCCAGTTTTTGAAATTACAAAATTGCTTATCTACAAGTGCCTTGTAAAAACTAAAACAGGATCTATTTCCTATGAGAAGTTATTTGTACTTTATAATTAATTCCAAAATCTTATTATAAAAGTTTCAATATTTCAATTTTACCTGGACCCTTCGTCCATTTGTAACTTTCTAAGATCAAAATTTTATTTAATTTTTGCTGTTTTTTTCAGTGTCTTTAAATTCTTATAATTAAAATTTTTATTCAGGACTGTAGGCAGACTCACTTGACATTTTCAAACATGTTGTTCTGAAGGTCTCTAATTGCTTAGAAGTAGTTAATGAGGAATTTCTGAAAGTAGATTAGAAACTGTGCTTTGCAAACTTAGTGTCCTTTATAAATCTTCATCATGATTGTGAAGAAGATTAATCTCATTGTTTCCAGGTGCTAATACCCACAGAAAGTTGCTATCCTGCAGTCTCTTTGTAAGCAACAACTGTCCAGAGCACATGTGGTCTTTGCCATGGTTGGTATGAAAGCAGAACCATCTTCAATTTGCCAAATCAACCTCAGAAAATAAATTTAAATTCTAACAGTTTAAAACTATAAAATATACTTCTTTTGGCCTAACCAATACTCAGTTACAAATGACATTCCTGTGACATTCAATTTTTAGTGCATTTAGAAAAAATGTGAAAGAAAAAGATCCTGGTTGCTATTTTTAAAAATACTAAGGATAAACAAGAGGCTTGACTCAAGTTTTATGAGTATTGGGACTGAAAATGAAGTATCTTTGGATATTTGTTTTTTTTATTGATAAAATCCAGTACATGTGAGCCAGAGTTTATTAATATTAATTAGGAATTCCATCTCTGCAATTAATCTTTACTTTTTAGAGCAGCAGACAGGGACAATCAATTGCATTTATTCCTATAATTTCTCATGCGTTTTATAAAAGAAAAGTGGTTTAGAAATTCAACTAAAAAAGAAAATAATATTGAGAAATTCTCAGTGGTGCAGTATAGCATTCTTATACAGTGGAACCTCACAAGACAAGACTAATCCGTTCTAGAAGAACACTCTTAGTGCGAAATGCTCTTAAAGTGAAAAAAAGTTTCTCATAGGAGACAATGGAGAGTTGGACCATCCGTTCCATGCTCCCAAAAATATTCACAAAAAAATCATTTTCAATGGAATTTGATGATGATTGTCCCTAATATCTGAAACAAGAAACAATGATTAACACATAATATAAAGCAGAAATAGAGCAAACTAACCAGCACTTACAGATCTGCTTCGAGGCAGATTCTGGCTTCAGCTGCTGCTTGGCTGGCTGCTGTCCAGCAGAAGACCTATACAAGAAAGTTCACTGGAACTTTCACTATAGTGAACTAGAAAGTTCACTATAGTTCACTGGAAGGACAGATACTGAAGCTGAAGCTCAAGTACTTTGGCCATATAATGCGAAGAAAGGACTCATTAGAAAAGACCATGATGCTGGGAAAGATTGTAGACAAAAGGAGAAGGGGACAACAGAGGATGACAGCATAGTCAGTGTGATGGATATGGGCTTGGGCGGACTCCAGGAGGCAGTGCAGGACCGGGAGGCCTGGCATGTTGCAGTCTATGGGGTTGGGAAGAGTAGGACATGACTGTGCAACTGAACAACAACAAAATTTGGTGGAGAATTTGGAAAGGCTCTAAACAGAATAGTGGTTTATGAATATATCACCCTCCATTTATTGTTGAGCTATAGTTTCAATAATCTCAGTCTGGTCTCTATATTGCCAGGACTGCTGATAACTGAAGTCCATCCATATCAGCATTTTCACAAGCCTTCATCCCAGCAGGAGGATATAAAGGTAAGTAAAAACGAGTAAACAACCTATCCAGTCACCAAGACACTTGTAGATATTTCATGACTGTCCTAATAAAATGTAAAATATCTGCATTTACCCCCTTCTCCCCTTCCCAATACAAAAATGCATAAACTTGCATATTTAATTTAATATAAATGAGGGAACAAGAAGAAGTGTGTTCAGTATTTGTGAAATGCTTCTAGCCTGCTAAAAATTCTGTATATATGCAAAGGATTGATTAACTGCCCATCCATTAACTGGATGATATAAAGATACAGTCATACAATAACTAATAAATCAAACAGAAGACATCAAAAGAAGCTTACTCCCACATTTGTGGATTACAATACAGGCAAAAACAACTGCCAAATATTTTCAGCATGCCAAACTTATTACAGCAGAATCACTGAGTGAACAGATTATTTGAATCCTCCCATGACACCAGCTGATCTTGATCATGTTTGAATAGATCCTTATTTTTCCATTGTTCTCTGGTTGGAAGCTTTTCAATGTAATACAAAAATTAGGAGGTTTTCCTTGAACAACATTATAACTGATACTCTCAGCTTTGATATTAATCTGCAGACCTTTAGATGTACTGTGAGAAACAGCCTTGCCACCTACGTTTCATGTGTCTTCAAGAAAGAAAATTGCTCGGAGCCCGAATTAGGCTTTTGGACTTGGTAAAGGTCCTCCTTCTCTTTGAAATATGTGATAGTGACTCATACATGAAAGGTGGCATCAACATATGCCACAAGGGAACAGGAAACTAGAGAAGAACATTTAATTCCATTGTATTTCCATAATGTCAGAATAAGCAACAGTTCAGTAATTAACTACCACATAAATAGACATTTAACATTCTTTAATACTCCTGTTTACTGTTTAGTCCTTATGTTACAGTAAGCATCCAATATATGAAGGATTCTAATATACAATGAATACTGTGCTGTTCATGAATGTAGGGTATATGTATAATTATTTAATTACATTCAAATACACATTCAGTTACAGGCAATTTCCAATCCTTTACTACACAAGATATAGTAGCAGATACTACTACCAGGTAAAAGTAACACATAGAACCATGTATTTGAAAAGGCTGCTTATACAATAAAGCCCAACTTCCTGCTCAGATATAGCTGCTTTAAAGAGGTGAAGACAGATGCTATTCTACTCCTGTGTTTGAAGCATCTTTAAGGCATTGGATCTGAAGTGTTGTTTCTTAGCTTCTTAGCAACACAAAAAAGAGAAAAAAATATTTGTTTATTTAATTTGTAGTCATTCATCTCAACAACTATGTTTCAGTACTGAAATCATTGCTTACAACTGCCTCTTTTAATAATTGAAATTATGACAGTTTAAAAAAACCCAGATCCTTGCATTCATGACTGTTGCAGCGTACTGTGGTCATGTAATCACCATTTATGAGCTTCACAATTGGCTTCTGATAAGGAGAGTTTATGGAGAATATGGAAGTAAAATTGCAAGTTACAATCATGTGATGCCACATTTAACCACAGTGATTTAGTTAACAATAAAATGGGAAGTGTTGTTGTAAGCCTGTTGCAATCACATGATTTTTTTGCTTAACAACCATTGCATTTAGCAATGGATTTGCCAAGCAAAATTGTAGTTGCTAAATGAGGACTATCTGTATGGTTTTTCCCATGCAAGCATGTTCTCAGCAAAGTTGAACTGAAAAGATGTTTAATATTTTCATAGCAGAAGGATAAATATTATTGGTCCATCTTTTTCCATAATCTTCTATTGGGAATCCAATACAGTATGCTTATTGGCTGTTTTATTCTAATATCATATTATAGCATAAAATCTGGAATACCTTTAACTCAGAATTTCTATCTATTATGAAATCTATTCAGAACAATCCCCTTTTAGTTCAGTGGATGCATTTTCAAGATCATGTGTTTAGGATTATAAGAGCAAATTAGGCAAGATATCAATTAGATGAATAAAATCAACAGACTTTTTTAAAAAATTAGGTAAACACACCTTAAGCCTGAAGAATCCTTAGACCATCAGTACTGCAGCTATACAGGAATTCGATTGAATAGAAGGTGTGCAATTATTTCTCTCCCTGCTACAGTCTTGAGAAGGAATATCAATCCAAAACTGTTACGTGGATTTCAGAAGAAATTCCCACTAATCCAGTACATCCTTCCGTATAATTGTTGACAGTTTCCTCAGCACCAGTTACCCTTCTGCTCCTAGACTGCATTCCAGAATCCTGAGATTGCTAAATATGTGTATGTGTCTCTGTGTGTGTGACTTTGAGTCAGGCAACTGCCTGGATATGTTCCTGCAGTTTTCTTGACAAGTTTTCAGAAATGGTTTGACATTGCCTGCTTCTTAGGGCTGAGAGTGAATGACTGGCCCAAGGCCACACAGTTGGCTTTGTGCTTAAGCAGGACTGGAACTCAGAGTCTCCTGGTTTCTAGCCTGGTGCTTTAATCACCTCATCAAATTGGTTCCCAGTGGTTATTTATATGACCCAAAATGTATATGTTATTTGCATGTGCACAATTATTACCATGTATATTTTATCATCAATCCTATGAAGATTTATTTGATTCTAAGCATCACTGAACACAACTTATAAAAAAAAGGTATATAATGTGTCCACATTTCTCCAAGGAAGGAAGAAATTCTTGAATAATTTTCCATGGGCAGGATTTTACATTAATATTATTATTACTGGTATATTACTATGAAGAAAATTAGTTCTCTCATGGCGTATTTCCTTGGGTTTAATTAAAAAAATTCAAAAGACATGAGAGCTTCAGACTACTAGGGAGATGACTGTCCAGTGAAAGAGAACATTTTCACACATATCCCAGACTCTCTCTTAACTAAGTGGAAGAACATCCAACTTCACCCAAAATAATGTATCTGAAATTCTCTTCTTTTTGGAAAATAAATCTAAAATGAATAATCATGGATGAAACTGGATGATTGGGGGGAAAAAACTAAAATAGGATAATTTTTCTGTCATCCCTATTTTTAGAAATCATGTCTTTTGCAGCTGTTATATATACAGTTGTAAATAACTCTGATCTTCAGTTGACATTCTCAGGCATTAATAGTTTTATGTATATTGCGAGGAACAAGGATGAAGTCAGCAAGATTTATCCCAGTTCTTCCCATCCTCACTTAATATTTTATTAAGTTTGGCTGCTTAGTATTCTCTACTGTGTTTCAATTTTGGGGGGAGATCATAGACTGAAATAGTTAGAAGAAAGATATAAAGCCAACATAATGAGCTGTTAAAACTTTCTAATAATAAATATTCAGCTTCAGATGGATGGCTGGAACTCCTACTACATGGAGACAGCCCATGTCCTGGATAAATAGTCCAGGATATAAGATGACTGAGGTTGACACTGCTGCACTGTGGAACCATTTAAATCATTCAACATTTCTCAGGACAAAAAATTCCAGAAAAATCGGCAATGTTTTCAGAGCTACATCTCATCCAGCTAATGCAAAAATGTCATAAATCAAAATTAAACAACAATAAATATTGACTAAGAAATTGGTATGGAAAGGCAGAAATAAGCAGCACTTTTTGAGCTAAGAAATATATCTGAGCTTTTGAAAGCTGCTGCAGGCATCCTCATTGGATTCCAGAGTAGGTGTGAGACTTAAGTCTTTTTGGGGGTGGCTACTTATAAAGCACTCATTTACCACAAGTCATATAAGCAAACATGTTCCCTGACACTCCTTTTAAGCTCACAGAATGTCTTTCTTTTCTGAGCAAGTAGAGCTTATGTCCAAAGAAAGCACTGAGCTGTAGATACCCATCATTTATATATTTTTAAGAAAAATGGAAAATATACAAGGTATTCTTGCAAACAAAGAGTCTGGCAGTTGCTTTAGAGTTGCCAGTTCCTCTCTTTCTCTGTCTATCCATGTGTCCATGTGTGTATTTTTAATTAACGCAATCTAAAAAATTACATTCTGGTGAGTCAAGAAGAGCAGCTGTCATCAGATGTAATGCTCATAGGTACACTTTGCCTATCCCCCTTATAGAGCTTGTCTGGGGCAAAAGTGTTAGATCCTTTCGAAGAAGCTCTGGATATTTATATATTTAACATATTTATATAGCCACCCACCTTATATCAAACTCTGAGCAACTCCCAGTCAACAGTTCTGTACCCTCTACCCCTTTCTGAAAATAAGTTGTTACAGCATGTGAAGTGAGCTTTATTCTTGATTTGAGAGATTGACAGTATGATGTGGAGGACAAATAGAAATGTCAGTGCTAAATTCTATCAGATTCCCCCCCCCAAAAAATGTTTTTTTTTCCAACTGGCAGCTTCCAGTTTTTATGCTCCCCAAATAGTACTGAGTACATTTAGAATTTAAATGGCAACAGTTGGATATCTAAATGTCATTATAACTAGATTTCCTTGCTTCAGAATCAGACTCCATCTCCCCCAAATAGTCTGAATGCTAGGGGAAAGTAAAAATCTAGACTTCTAATAAATAACATATTTTATAATAGAAATCATACTCCATTGTTAATTTCTTTTACACTCAAAAGATCTTTATATATTAAAAAAGAAGAGGGAAAGGAGAGAAAACATTTAACTTCACTCGATGGTTTGACATTACTATTAAATAGGTCATAAAACAAGAATCATTTATGCAAATGACTATACAAATATTTATTGTAGATAAATATCAGCTTACTTAAGCTTGTGCCATATTTGCATCTGTTTACCTGCAGCTTTCAAAGTGAACCATTTGTTGCAAAACAAATGATGCATTGTTGTCCCATCAGGCTGATAGGTTGTCATGGCTGATAGATTGCTGTCAAAGCTTGCCGGAAACAAGCGCATGCCAACTTAGGCCTGCATCCTGGTGGGGCTTTCTGCTGTTCCCTGAAGTCTCTAGTCCTTCTACTGCTCTTTTTTGCTGATTATTCTTTATCCTTCCTGAAAAAGTAAGGAAGCAGCTCTAAAGGTGAGAGGATGGAGCAAAACCTTCACAGGTTTTTCCTCAACCCCTCAAGCGGACTCCTGCTAATTCCCTCCATGCAGTTCTCTTGGCACTGATACAGTAGTTAACTTTGTCTTCTGGGTATTTTTTTAATTATCCAGTCTAGCAGCGAAGCTAGAATTTTTATGGGGTTATTTGTACAAATCCTTAACAAAGTTTAACCCTCTTTGAATCAAGATTGGCTAGGTGCTGCAATCTGCCAAAAGATACTACTGCAGCATTAGTTTCAAATCATGCTACAGATAAGTTGCTTATTTTGTGATCAGGACTGGAGATATTATATGGCACTGATACGAACTGAAGTTCTTATAAATCAAATAATTTAACACAACAAACCAAAAACTATGTACATCATCTTTTTCCAGCTGGGCAATATCCAGCCATGAGGAACTAAAATTGCACAGCTAGCATGTCCATTAACTGTGAGAGCAAGTGGCAGCATGTGTAGTGATCATAAAGTCCAAGAAAGAACAGCGAGAACCCAGAGAGAAGTCATGCTTGGCATATGGAAAAAGGAAGCACTCTGGAAGGCCTTTCTGACTTGATCAAGAGCATTCCACCTGGTAACATATGACTTCAAATCCCAGCTGCATTTTCGCATCAGTGCAATGAGTGTATATAGTTTATCTCAAATAACTGCCTTCATCAATACATTTGATACTGAAAACAGCTAAGTCAGAATTCCAAGCAAGTTTCTGTATATATTGTACAGCTTTGTCAAAGAAGAATACTACTACATTGTTCATCGGGGGAAAATAAATCCAAATATTTTTCCTCAAATGCACCATCAAATGCTCACCATGTCTCCCATCTATATCTTTTTGCCTGTGTGAGAACAAGAAATGTTTCCAAGTAGCTGTGTTTCTGGTTCTAAGACAGAACAGAATCAAATTGCCCTTTTTCTAGCCCCACCAGTCCATCTGTCCAGGTGGCACTTGGCATACTCCTGTAAGGATCCGAGAGGATTCGAAAACATCGGACAATGAGAACACCAAGGAAAATAAACAATAAAAGCACAAAGGCAAAGATTGTTTTCTGTTCCAAGGTAATACCAATTTCAGAAGGGAAGTTTCCAGAGGAAAAGAAATTGGAGGTAAAAGGCTCTCCATCCATTCTATAGGAATCCTAAAGCAGAAGTTTTTCAAGTTTCTTTTCATCCTTGATGTCCAAAGGTTAGAAATGGAATCACTTTGAAGTCCATTGTTTCTCTGCAATCAAAGTAATGAGAAACAGAAGTTACAACTGGGTCTGTTTCCAAATATTACAATGTTGAAGTGCTTCTAATTTAGGACTCCAAGCACTCGGTTCCCTTCCCATAATAGTCTATACATATTTCATGATCAATGAATATTCCCAGCTTTTGACAAGTTCTTTTTTGGTGGAATTCTCCCTCCTAGTCTTTCATCCCATTAAAATATTACTTATTTGTGAGACCTTGTGGCTGCCATGTTGATCTTTTATCTCCCCTAGAATGACCTATCTGTGCTGAGCATAATGTGTCTCAGTCTCCTTTAATGAAAGAGAATCCCAACCTGAGTATTATTAGGCTGCTTCTAGAAAATTACAGTATCATTCAAGGGTAAATGAATTCACTGTGTTCAAATTTTGATTTGTGTGAGTAGGACTTAAAAGCAGAGAAAAAGCTGGAAGGGGCAGAATGAGGCTGCATGTCAGGTACAAAGAATAAGCCCAGATGGTAAAATTCAAGAATAACAGATGTATTGGTCCTGCACAATTACAAGAATTTGCCCAACTGCCTGTTGAACACCTGCTACTCTAAGATAAGGTTCAATAGCTCTCAGGGGGAGTTGGGTTTACTATGTTTAAGAATGCATAGAGATTCCAGACTGATTCCCCACTTCATCCCCAGCTTTGCCCTTCCTCCTCCCACACTGCAACTTCATTGCTTCCATGTATAAAAGGCAGGGGACATCATAGGACCCAGATCCACTCTCTGGCACCCTGTCTCATTCCTGACCCTTTTACCACCAGGTATTTGTCTTGACATGAGCAATCAATGCTTGCGGTTGCCATCTGAGTGTGTAGCTGGTGAGTCTGATCTTCAGGCTGGAATGAAGCCATATTTCTTTACCCAAGAACCCTTAAGGGGAGTCCCCTTTTCTGCATTAGAGGAAGTCCTACACTTGCTTAAGCTTAAAATGGATCCTGCCAAGTGTTCCAAATGCCGAAACACTTGTAGTAGCAATTGATATGCCCAAGATGCGTGGACACCACATTGTGAAAATGAAAATCCCTAGACCTGTTAATCATGCACAAAAAAAAATTCCTTTCCAGCTTCATCACACACATGATAATGAAATAACATATCATTTGTATATGTTATTTGTCATAATTCCTTTTCTCTGCGCTTCTATAAACATCACTGCTGAGAGTAGCATTTGACTATATTCCCATTTATAACCACATTAATTAACAAACATTAGTGTCAATATATTTCTTAGTAATGCCAAATTGCATGGCCTAGTGATAATGGTACCTTGAGATCATGCATCTGCATGACTGTCATGTATGAAAAGTACAAAAAAACTGCCCAAAGAAGGCTAAAAAGACAAAGTTTGGTTTAGGAAAATTTTACTTACCAGTATGTGACCTGAATGAGACAGTGACAGTCCAGAGAAAATACTAGAAAATGTGAGAAAATGTCAAGATGGGATTGGCCAGATTCTGATGGAGTTATTGTAAGGTTTAAAAATTTATGAGAATCAAGCTTTTTTCGACTATCCCTTAGAATGAGGTCATGAGGGATGTCTTGCCTCAGTTTGTGTAGAATTTAAATCCAACTGGGCTGTCTAGACCAGAGTTTCTCAGCTTTGTCCACACATTTTAAAGTCTCCAAGGCTGAGAAACCTTGGACTAGACCATTTTGGGTGAGTATGTATGCAAAGGTAAATGAGTGGAATTATTCCTTCAGAAAGTCAACAATAAAAATTGTAAACCTGCATATGTATGACTCACTGGAAATAAAAAAGAACAGATACTACTGGAGCAGTTGTAAAGAATCTCACTATATCTCTTAGTGTGATAGCATCATTTAGCACCAAGGGCTGCTGGGTAAGAACCTTCTGATATGTGATTGCTTTCTAGAGGAAAATAAGAAGATGGTCAGATTTGTGGATGAAAATTCAGAATAGTAAAACTCCAAATAACTCAGGAAGAGCACCCAAAGGCTCACCTC
>JANHZU010001831.1:118302-133045 GCA_032468055.1 Acrochordus granulatus
TTTAGCAACGGTTCAGAGCTACAACAGCACTGAATGAGTGGTACTTATGACTGGTCCTCAAAGTTCCAGCTGTCCCTGCTCACGATCTGAGCACCAAGGTAATCAACTTGTACTTGTCATGATAGTAATGTCCCATAATCATGTGAGTACCATTTTCAACCTTTCTGGCTGGCTTCTCACAACGTCAATGGAGAAGCTGGTAGGGAAGGTTCTCCCATCTCAGCAGCAGCCTCCTTGCCATGCTCGTGCCATATTACACTGGCCTCTTGCATGCCCTCCCATACCCAGCAGCAGCACCCCAACCTTATGCACCCATGCTGTACCGTCCCTCATACACACTTTCTCTAGGATTTGCAAGTTCTTGCCAGCTTCCCCATTGATTTTGATTGTTGGCAGCCAGCAGTAAGTTGCAAGTAGGTCCTTACTTAACAATCCATGTCACTAACTGAGAACTATTTGTATTAATATTTTATGTTGCTATTTCAAAGTTTCTGATACCCATATTGCTAATTTTATTTTTAGTTCTCTTTTGTCATACATATGAGCAAGCATATTAGCATATTTGGATTCTCAACCAAAATTATTTGTTTGTATGTGCCTTTCCTAATTATCCTAATATTATCAGTTTAGTTTTGGATGTTTGAATACCAGTTCTTTAGTTGGATGGTCCTTGCAGTCAAAAGATGCTAACACTGACTTCAACTTCAAGATTGTCAAATATCACATAATGTACATGTCTCCTGTCTATCTCATTCACAAAACCTATACCTCTCTTTCTTTTGCTTTTCCTCTTTTCTGGCTTACTTGCCACCATGAAGACAATATGCGATGATAGCAGCAACAAGTAAGCTGCCAATTTACTTTTCACTGCCTTGTGAACTACTCCAAATAGAAGTGTTATAATGGTAATATCGTCTTTATGCCATATTTTACAACTGGATGAATTGGATGATGAAACCCTTCAGATAAGTCATGCTCTCCCAGAGGACACCTATGTTTTGCCAAAGCTTCTTCTAGGAGATCAGGATCTATGACAACAATGAAGAACATTGTATCAGAAGAACTAATGGGTGGCTGAAAAAGAGGCAAAGGACTCTCCTTTACCCTCTATTCTGGACCAAAAGCTTTGGGATGAACCGATTGTTCATCCAATCAAACTGCACTGATTTCAAGATTAATATGAATAGTGAGGTTTCTAGCTTTCAGGATGAGCAAGCAAAGCAGAATATGGATTTAGGTCAACATCTAAATATAGGAAACTAAGGAAAAATGGGGGGAAAGAGCAATGATATAGATAGCTTTTGTTCATTCTGTGAGACACCCTGTAAAAAAAAAAAAGACTTAGGCTAAAATTGGGCGACCAGATCTGAGCTGTCAAAACAATTCTGTTGGCAACTTGGGGATTTTTGCAAGCCAGATCTGGTAAACCTAATAAAGCCAAGGGTAATGAGTGGATAAGACACACTTCAGAAGACTTCTTCAAACCACTATCTGCCTAGACCAGGGGTGTCTAATCTTGGCAACGTTAAGAGATCTGGACTTCACCTCCAGAATTCCCCAGCCAGAGTCATATTACTCTATAGCAGCCAAAAATCCTATATCTTTTTAGCTATCCCAATCATCTCACGAAGTGAGCTGTAATTCACAAAAGCTTATGCCTTTTAAAAAATTGCAGGTGCTTTTAGATTTCTTTTCATTTAATGCTAGTGTTATTTTTCATGGGGGAGGTTTGAGATCAGCAAAACAAATAGAGTAAATCGATTTGGAAGCAAATTAGCATAACTGGATAGTTTTAAATGTTAAATTGATTGAAAATGTTCAAAGTTGAGTGTCTGATTCAGGACATATTCAAGTTTGAAGGGAAAAACTGTGGAAAGACTGCCCTCCTCTGATCCTAGAGAAAGTAGCAACAGCTTAACTTTACCAGGGCATTTACTTTGCATGCAATGTTGGTGAATAGCATTTTTGAACTTAACTTATTTAATATCCGACTTTGCACCACTCAAGACAGTGAACATGTCTAATAATCCTTCTTCCTCCTATTTTTTTCACAAGAACAACCCTGTTAGGTAAGATGCGTTGAGAGACTTTAGATAGTTTCTCCTAATTATAAAATGATTACAAGTTAATTTTAACTATCTTATAAATGCTGTAAGATAATTGTTGGCTACATTATGTTGGGAATTTTCATGGATTAAACAATGCATTTTCTTGTTGTGAAAAGTAAATAGAATTGTAAATGAGTTGTAAATGAGGTAGACACAATGAATGGATACTATTTTTATTTAATACAACATAGAGATTTATTTGCTTTTCTGGTGAGACTTATAGTTTGAGTCTCAGAAGTGGTGAGCTTTTGAGCAGAGTTGAAGTTTCTGAGCTCTTTATGCTTAATATGCAATCAAATGAGATATTGGACTTTTAGAATGAAAAATTGAGTTTTAAAATGTATATATTAAAAATTATTTAAGGTTGAATAACCAGCATTTTTAAATTGGTAATACGTTCATGTAATTTTAACTCATTTTTAGCCAAGCATTTGAGGTCTGCAAAATGTTTTCAAAATAATGTTAATTTTAAATTTTCCAGGTAAAGTTTTCCCTGCCAGTCGTGACCGATTCTTGCGGGCAGTGCTCATCTCTGTTTCATAACCAAAGAAATTGTCCAAAGACACTTTCAAAGTCATGTAGCCAGCATGGACACTGTTATCTTCTCACCAGAGGTGGTACTTATTTATCTACTTGCATTTTTATATGCTTTCAAACTGCTAGGTTGACAGGAGCTAGGAAGACAACGGGAGTTCACCCTGTTACATGATTGCTCTTGGATCTCGAACTTGAGCCACCAACCTTCTGGCTGACAAGCCCAGCGTCTTAACCACTCGTGTCACCATGCGCCCCAATTTCTGGACTTTAATGTAAAATTATGAAATCCATACAAAAAAAGTTTTCTTTTTACACTGAAGATTCCTGAGCCACCAAAATCTATTTCATGTATTCATAAATCCTTTCCATCGCATGTAACTTGAGTGACAGGTAAATAAGCACAAAAGGAGATGATAATGACTCAGAAAGAAACAAACTGCCAAAAGTACAGTGAACATCACAATATTATCAACACTGTGACCATTAACCACATATCTATATTTAACTCAGAACAGTGAGCATAATGGATTAATATTCACACAGACAAAAATTGCACAACATATCAGTTAAGCTTTAAATCCCACAACCCTCAGTTGTTGCAGGTGACTAATATGGTTTAGAAGGAACCAATCTATGATGTTGGAAAAGTGTTCCTCTGGATTCTGTAGGAATATATAGGAAGTCTTGGAGGCAAGGCACAGCACTCATTCATATGTATTCATTTAGGAAGCAGTCCTATATAGAATAATTTGGGAGTAAGCCTTGTCTCAAATTATCTCTGAATATTGGATTATTTTATTTGTTGGATTTACACAGAGCATCGCCTTCTCCCATTTTCCCCCACCAAATAACCTTGTGAAGTAGATTGGATTGAAAGAGAGAGACTGACCAAAATCGTGCAATGAGTTTCCATGGTTTGGGGTAGAACTGAACTTACACTGTTCCAGTACAACTTTGTTCAGGGACAGCTTACACCTGGAGTTATAAGTTCAAAGATCTGCAGGAGAAAAGCCTTACTATGTTCAGCTGGGTACAAAGTCTTTGTACAGCCATAATTATGGCTCACATGGAAGACAACAGGCATTAAACTACACATGCAAAGGCATCAATTCAGTAACATCAGCTGAGATCAATCATTATGCTCACAAATCCTGAAGATTTCATAACAAGTGAAAAGTTCACAATATACTAAGTTCTATAAAAGCACACAAATCAAGAGCAAGCTATGTAAAATACTAACAATTTATACAAAGACTAGTTGTCTGAAGTAGCCTTTCTTAACCTTTTTACCAGGAGCAATCTTTGAAATAATTTTCAGGTCTCAGAAACCCTTGCATAAGAATTATTGTATTCATACCTCAAGGTATGTTAGTAGAATCAGTAAGTTGTATATATAATAATCAATAATAATTGTCAATGCAGAATTATATTTTTCTGTGGATCTATTCATTTTAACCAACCTTTTTTATTTACCCTCCCCTGAAAATATTATCAACTCTCTCAGTTCAAAAAACAATTTTTTTTTCAATCATAATCTCTAACAGAACCACAGTTGAAAGGTTGCATTCTGTCATATACTATGTTTTCAGGCAAATTTATTTTTTTCCAAACATCTAAAATATAGTTGATGTAATACAAAAAGGAAAGGGGAAAATTAGATAGACTCTGCTATCTCTGAGGTCTCCCCCATGCTTTCATGGAATTCACATAAGCAGCCAGTGTTGTGAAGGAGACGTGTGTTTTCCCTGCACTATAACCACATTGTTTGGAAAGTCTTAAATTGACAATAATCCTTCTCTTTGCTCAGTAATCCCTTTTAATGTCAGAATATTGCATAGAAATCAACTAGTCTCATTTCTGAGCACCTCTTCTTGTCTGACTGTCAAAGTTTCAGATAAACTGGGAGAGACTTTTGCATTCTGTCATGTTCTATGTTTTCAGGCAAATTTATTTTTATCCAAATATCTAAAATATAGTTGATGTGATACAAAAAGGACAGGGAAAATTCGATGTAATTGAAATGGGAAATTATAGACAAGCATTTGATATTTTGGTTCTTTGAACACATCTACAATTTGAATCTGAACCTTCCATAAGTTTTAGGAAGAGGCATTTTCTTCTACCCCTGATCAAGGCTTAGCAATCATTAAAAGTGGTTCTCTGGATTCTGTTTCCATTTTCTTGTCCTTTCTAAGCCTATGGATCTTCACTTCATCATTTTCACAGTCTTCCTGGGCTTGCTTAAGTATTTTAAATGCAGATAAAGGAAGTTATAGAGGTTTTACATTCACCTCATAGGTTAATCAAAATAAACTCTCTGTTTGTAGTACGTCTGACAACATAGTGCCATCTGGATTCAGGTCATACAGATTCTCCAAAGGTGACAAAGAACTGAGAGATGTTGTTGTTTCACTATTTCATGTAATGTATTACTAAAATATTTCTCCAAATCACACTCTTCTGAAAGTATTGAAATTGCAACCCTCTTCATATTCACAGGGCTGCCAGATTGGGATAGTCTGTTTATAGCATGAATGGCTTTGCACTGTTTAAATAATGCAAGACAGAAATAGTTATTCCAATATTAAGGGTGTTGTTTGATAAACAGCTGGAAATGTAGAAAAATATTGAGCCATAATAGAAAAATTACAAGGCTCACAAATATTGCATTAAAAGGAAATTTCACTTCCTTATCACAAGGTGTATGACTCTTTGTTCAGCTTTTGCATTGATATCCATGTATTCCTCTTTATTTGAAATATTATAGACACATGGAAAGAATTTACCTGTGAACTATATCTGTACCAAATATTTCCATTATTTTTAAAAAAAAACTATTGTAGTTAGAGTAGGCCAGTGGTTAAACAGCAGCCTTCAATTGTTAATTTAGTTTTGTACAGTTTTTGTTCTACGGAAATTGAATGATACTATCTATTGACTAATTTCATTTATTGATATTTTACAACTGTTTGTACTGAATGTTAAATAATTATATTTATCACCACATATCTAACAAAGTTTAGGTGCTTGAACACAATTCTGTGGAAAATTAGCTTAATGAATGTTTGAATTGTTCAATATAACAGATTCAGAACAGCATGCAAAATATCATTGCATTCTTATTCTTGTGAATCAGACAAGCTGCTTCTGTCCCACAGGCTGAGAGGTCCCACAGACCTTATACCATAAATTACATATAGGTACTGCTTGGGTTTCAATGGCAATTGGAACCAGAATTTCTGCTGCTCACCAATGCGATCATAAAATGCGATATAATGTTACTGTGTCACTTAGCAACAGCAATTCTGGCAGTCACAATTTCCATCATTAAGTGAGGATCACATGGATCCATCATTAAGCGAGAACATCACATGACTGTGATTTCCAACTTCCTACTGGCTTTCTCACTACTTTGCTTGAAGGAAGCTGGCAGGGAAAGTTAGAAATCATGATCATGTGACCATGGTTCACTGTAATATTGTAATCACAAGACAGGTGCCAAGCACCCAGATCACAATCACATGAATATAAGCATAATTCATGGCCAGAACTATGAGGACCTGTTGTAAGTATCATTTATTTAGCACCACCATATCTTTGAATAGTCAATGAAAAAATGGTTGTAACCCAAGGACAACCTGTACTTAATGTATCTCCCTGGTTCAATAGGGCTTTCCCCCTTTATTTGTATGTAAAATTGTAATCCAAATGTTTTTTAAATGTGGGTGCGTACACTGGTTTAAGCATCCATTTTAAGTTTTAGCCTGTTATTCACATAATTGTCTCCCTACTTAAAGCTCTCTTGGGATTGTTCTTTTATGCTTTCAAAAATTAAACTTTGAACAATATTGTCCTATGACTGACTCATATTTTTGAAGACAAACTAGCTCTTCCTATTTACTTTTGCAACTTGGAGGATAACAAATTTCCCACTCTAACCTTACTCCGGATCATTATTTCCAACTTTTATATTAGCTACATGACCAAATACCTGCCAGACAATTAGCACTGTAGCTAATTTTCATTAATATATAAACTTCTCTTGATGATGGCTAAACAAAGCAACTCCTGGGGTGGATGGGGGTCGGGAGAATGCTTGAAGAGCTGTAAAACTTGCCCAAGAAAAAAAAGTAAAAGTTGCCCAAAACAAAACTGTAAAAGTTGCCCAAACAACTTTGTGAGTTGTTTCCATCAAATTTCCTCTCTATTATTGGATCACCATGAAAGGATTCTATCTAGTGCTGTAAGTACTAGATTTGTATTAAAAAAAACTATTAGTAATTGTAATTATCCTGGTGTCTTCTCCTGGTAAACCCTCTTTAGCATCCAAACTGCTAATTTTAAATAGCAAATAATGTTAAAAATATTATGTTGATACCTCATAATCAAAGAAGTCTGCAGGATCTAACACTTCAGTCAAAGTTTAAAAAACAGGCATCTGGACTGGATTTTTTTTCTCAAGTCAAAGACGTTTCACCTTTAATCCAAAAGGCTTTCTCAATTCAATTCAATTCCTTCTCAATTCAAACAACTGAGAAGTGATGAATAAGAAGTTTTATTACTTATCAAATATGTGAAAAGATGTAATTTATTTTATCAGCAGACATGTTTGCATTTAGAGGACATAATGTGCCCCTACCTTCAATTATTTTCTGATAGTAAAAGTGCACAGTACTAATAGAACAGATATATGTGGTATTTTAATATAGCCAGGTAGCAACTGTACTTAATTTTTAAGCTTGTAAAGAATGAAAGAATATCCTAAAATCTTTAATAGCTGTTCTATTTTTTATTTTACAAAGAAACAAAAATGAAAAAATATAAAACATACAAATAAATCGATGATGGAAACTTAAGTAACTAAAGAAAAAGGGGGATATAAGAAAGTACATATTCCATTAATACATATGTGATCTTAGAGAAATACATTTTAAATACCCAAAATAAATTTTGAGCTCCAGACTGATACTGCTACAAAGATATTTTAATAGGAAAACATGGTTGTTAGTCTTTTGCAGAAAAACAATATACCAAAGCAAAATTAAAAAGCCATTCTTTGTAGCACCTTAAAGACAAATCCATTTTATTAATATATAATTTTTTGCACAACACATCCTTACATCAGCTGAATACTTACTAGCAAAATTATGCTTTCTTTCACCATTCCTATTTCTCTCCTTTCTTTTTCACCTTTTATAACTATATCTGGTTATAAAATATCTCTCACAGGAATTTACTCCATCCATGCATGGGGGGGGCATTTGTATATATGATATACTCCATAAAACTGTCCTAATTTTGAAATGTGAAATATTGTGAAATATGAAAGAATTCTTCAAAGGCTGCTGACTTGCTCACATAACAAACTGAAATAACATTTTCTTCAGCTCCAATGTTCAATTTAAGACCACCTCACTCCATTTTAACTGTAGAAGGTATCCTTTTAAAGTTTATGTGGTCTCGAATCAATGTTATTAGTATGTTCTCTGAAAGGGTGCTCTGGCAAAAGCCGCCCAATCCCAGTCAGGCTTTTCTTCCTTTGATTTGTTAATTTACATTCAAAGGAGCAATGATTTCATTTCCTATCTTCCTAGTACAGTACTTCATTCCAAATACTCAATACACATGTGAAAGGTGGAGTTTATATAGCAAGCCATGTAAGTTCCTTTCCACATGTGTTCTTAACCTTATTTTACTTTGTCTTTGAGGTAATAGATCTCTTTTTTATTACCAGCATTCCTAAAATGCTGCTGCTGGCATTGCTTTTGCAATTCTAGGTCAGCCCCTCTTAGCAACCTCTCTTTCAGCACATTAACATAGAATAGAAATTTATCTGGCACCCATCAGTCTTCACCAGTCAATAGGTTTCCATCCATATTTCCAAATTCTCAGCTCCTTGCCTTCCTTACTGCCAATAGCATATAAACCTATTTGTTCAGAATCCACTGGTGTATGAACCCAACACTGATAATATCCGGATAGATTTTTTTATTGCAATAAGATTTAAAGAAAAAACAAAATTCCTTCCAAAGTAGGAATTTCTTCTACTTACTATAATCTCACATTACGTATTTCCAGAGCTGCTTCTGCTACCAGAGGAAAAGAGGAAAGAAACTTGAAAAAAGTATTTTTTCTTAGACATTTCCATACAGTTGTAATTGCTGTTTCCATTCTCCAATTCTCTGTAAGTGTCCTGACAGAAATAAAGAGTGGTGGAATACTACCCATATGCTATACAATTATTTTAATCGCATGGCTTCAGGTCAACTTTTTAAAAATGATTATTCCCTCCCTCCTGAATTGTTTTGTAAGGCTCAGGAATCTGCAACCACTTCTGATACCATGTGACATCTTGCATTTCTGTAGGTAAATATCCTACTGATGGATATCAGGAAATATATTTCAAAGAGAAATGATAAACACTAAATTTATATTTATATGGAGGTTGTTCTTAAAGCAGCAATAACATATCCCAACTTCCCCTTCAATTTAAAATGTAAAAAGATAATAATTACTCCTTTACATAATAATGTACTAAAAACTATTAGAATTAATAATTGTAACAATACAAGAATAAACTATCTTAACAGTGGAATTATGAATGATGTGCACTTTCTTCTTTTCAACCACAGTTAAATCTGGTGTGTTATGAGCCAAAATGTTATCAATTTCTATTTAGAAATCCCATACATTTTAATTTTTGACTACTTTTTCAATTATATGAAAACTATTCCCACCGATTTAGACAGAGCTAAACAAGGCAATAATTTTACAATTTTAGGCTGCTTCCTGGTGTTCCATTATTTAAATAAACATTTATAATTCTTTATGAATTGACACAAAGATAGGAATTTTGGGAATAGGGAGCCTAGCCAGCACCAATGGAGACATTGTGCCCACTGCCAAGCAGCCTGCTGCATTTGAAGGCCCAGGTTTTATACACATTATATGTATTTTCCTTTACTGACATTTTCCATTACATTCTTCCTTTATATGAAATTATAATACAAAATGAAATTCAGAAACTCTTCAGCGATAACAGGATCTATCTCCAAGTTTTTTTAATCTTAAATTGCTGAGAAATTAAGACTGAAGTCAGGTTCAAAAAACAATAGTCTTTATTTATGAGTTTTTTATATCATAATACAAAAGCCAATAGAGCTATTTCAGATACTATTCCAATCTTATCCTTCAGCAAGATATTTGTCCTGTTTAAGTTCCAAAACTCTGTTCTTTTTGTCCTTCAGGTTTGCATATTCCAAGCATATTATATATTTTAGAATACAATACTACTGTAAGTCAACTTATGGCAAGTTCCTTTGATGGAGAATATCTTCAAAGTAAAACACATTTTAGTTTCAATTCAGTTTATCCAAAATATCTAGAAGAGTTTTACTTTTCCAACACTCCTTTTATCTGCTTTCAGTTATGTTAGATCTGAGTCACAAACAGTTTCTAAAAAATGTAATAGCCCTATGGCATATGACTTACTAATTTTAGGAATTAAATGGCAAGAAATAAAAAATTGGAGACTGTAAATTGAAAAAAGTAACAATTACATTTAATACATATATTAAGGAATAATCTGTTACTGCTAGGGCTAAAAGTGATATAGTAATGGACTGCTATATTATATAGAGCGATTTCAGACTGAGGGCTGATTATTCATCAATTTTTACCTTTTATGTGAAAATTCAGATATTGGAACATTAGAGAATAAGAAAAATGCCCTTGAATAGAGATATTAAATTTATTGAATAAAAATTCAATTTATTGAATAAAAAAAGAGAACATCTAAGTTCTCTTCAATTTAATATTTTTCTTATAAATCAGCCCTTACACTAATATTAAACCTATATTTTAGAAAAAACTATTGCCACAATTTATACACTGGTTGAATGCAACTTCCAAGTCTATGTTTGTTGGGAAACTGATGCACTCAAATAATATTTTTCTTTATTTATCAAAACAGAACTTATAAATCTGACCAAGCTGGAAATGAGGGGAATTGACAAGGTTATAAAATATAATATTTCACCACTGTTGTTCTAAACCACTAGAAAACACAGCTACATTATTTTAAAATACAATTAATGAAGTGTTGGTAATCCATGCCAATGCAAAAGTCCAGCTTAAGCATATTTTCCTATTCCTTTCCTATCATAAAAAGGTATCTTTTCAACAAGTATGCAAAGATAGGTTCAACGCTTTCAGGTGAAGAATACTGTTCCTTGTTGATGAACTGAAAACCCTTCTCATTCAAAGTGTACAGATGTTATATGTGAGTTCTATCATCAATTATAAAACATGTTTTGGTAAAAATAAAACCTTTCAATTATATGTTTGTGAATTGCTCATAGAGATATGTATTTGCTATATTACATATAACAGATACTGTAATTAGAACAATCACTAGGTGAACCAAGTCTGGTCTAACAAATCCCATTTCATGACAGTCTCCCTGCATACTCATTCAATCTTCACCATTTCACTCCTATTCAAAATTACTTTTGTACAGTATTGTATTTCCATTACCAGCAATGTGATAAATATCTTGGAGGTTTCTTCAATCAGTCCAGCACTATGGTGCATATATTCTTTCTCTCTTTATATCATCTTTGTCATTGAAAAAGTGGTATCAGTTTCTTTTTACAATATCACCTATAATTAGTAATTCTGGTGACTTGGCTAAGTGAATATTTGGCAGATTATGCTGTCTTGATTGTATGTCAACATACATAAATTGAGATAGTGAGAGATGGCTGCTCCTCCTGATGAACAACAACAAAGTTCTCACAAGCATAGTTCTGTGAGCTTGAGTGTTGAGCCAACTTATCACAATATAAATGTTTGGCATTTGTGGTTTTTTTTTTATGTGATGGAAAATCCGACATGATCTTCCAAGCCTGATGTCTATTCATCAGCGATGAGTTCTCCTCAGTTGATTCTCCTTCTTTACGTATAGCAATTTTTTACTGGATGCAGGCAGAAAAACAGAAGGAAAATAAGTACAATCCACTTTGCCAAAATAACTTGATTATGTTCTTCAAGGGTCATTCACTGTTTTCCTCTTTGTCTGAAGATGCAGGACTATCCCGAGGAGGAAGCAAGTCATAGTGGCAAGGGATGTGGCTGTTTTTTGGTAAATCATAAAGATCTTGGCTGACAGGTCCATTATTACTTAAATTGCCTTGGACAATACTAACTGTTGGTTCTGCAATTTAAAAAATGCATGCATTGTTACTCAGATATTATACATGAGAAAGAATCACAGAATTTAATGAAATTAGTGAAAAAATTTATTTACGAATCTCCATGCTTTAAAACAGAGCTCCCAAAGGAAGGAAACTGCTGGTAGCAAGGAGTTTTGCCAGGAAAGCAGATATCTCCACTTTCTTGGCATCCACAGTTTTTAAACTCCTTTGGAGCAACTTCCCCCAATTGCCTCAACTAGTAGCAGGTATACATGATGTCAATGTTACTCAGAGTCTTCTTGTCTTTCACAGTTCTTATGGTGCAAGACAATGGATTGGTTTGAACCACTTGCAATGGTTCTGCAAAGAGGAACAGGTTAGGGGTATGTATGCCATAAAGGTGGGATAAAAATCTAAATCAGTCAATGGTAGAAAAGGTGTTTTATTTCCAGGATTGTGTATAGTGAAAATCTTTGGACCGTATTGGAGTACATATTCATTTTTGGTGATGAAACTCATGATTACTTAAATCTTTAGAAAAAAAAATAAGGTGATAAATTGTTCTAATGGAACATTAGAATTATGGAACATTAGGATTATGACTTGAAACCAATTATTATATAGTAGATGTTTTAAGGATTTGTCCTGACTTCAAATTGAAATTGGTCCTCCCAGTTCACAACAGTGGTGGTATCTGTCAACTTAAACATGTCTTATGGACCAGTGTAACCAGATGCTTTGGCTGCTTCAGGGACACCTGAGATACTCAATTATTTGAAGGAATAATTCATGATAGAACTAAAACCTATAACTGTATTTAAATCTCAAGTATATTTTTAAAATGGACACTTCGGAGATATTCAAAACATGGACTAAAGAATTAGAATCTTGATAATGCCCCATCAAGGGCTTCATGTCCTTACAAATATTAAAATGTATCAATATATTTGGGAGTAAAGTTAATTCATAAAAAAAACCCTATATTTAGAGTATATTGGACTTACCTAAGAATTTGGTCAAAAATATAGACACCAGCCTCCTTTGTTGGAGGTGTAAAAAATTTGAGGGATCATTGATTCACACGGTATGGTCATGTGATTATCTGGTATCTTTTTGGAATAATATTTTAATGGATATAAAAAGTGGAATGGTACTTTAATACATATAAAAGTGTCATTATGTGAGATGGCTATGCTATGTGATAAATAAAATAATAAAATAAAAGTAGATTTATGGGAAAATCTTAAGACATTAATGTGATGTTGAATACTACTTTATGACAAGAAGCTGAGCTGAATTTTCAAGAATTATAGCTTCTTATGACAGGATGACATATGCCAAATTAAGACAAAACATTTTTTTTCTTTTAAGAGCTGCCAATATTTTTATTTCTTGGCAAAATTGGAAACAATTCTCATCCATAGACTCCTCATCTGAGAAGTAAATCCTGCCAAGTTTCAATCGATTATGCCCAGCAATGTTATATTGTTTTTCAACAAGCACCAAAATAAATCAAGATAATTAACCAAAGCAAACTGATGAAAAAGTAGTTTAATTTCACATATTTATTTTTATTTAACAAATTTAGATTTAAAACAAATTTATTGTGATACTCTTCATTTTCTTTCTTGACTTTTTTTACCAGTTACATGAAAAGACTTTCAAATTGTGGCTCTTATGCTAATTAATTAGTCTTCGTGTGGCTCTCAGAATAATTTCTGTTGTAAAAGAATGGATTTCCCCTCTTCCCAGGCCCTAATAATGGCATTAAACAATTTGCATCATAATAGTATTTCATCATGACAATGCAAAATAGCTAAATAATTAACTATATGGAGAGCATCATGGTAATAGTCACCAATGCCTTCTAATCTGAATCTTTTAAATCATGCTGTTCATTACCATTATTTATAAACTTATCTTTAAATATGTGGTGGAGCTATAGAAACTGACAAACTGTTTATGTGAAAGCAAAAACAGAAGAAAAGTTATTGTCACATAAATGGTAAAATTACTTAAATTGGGACTTACCAACTTCATATACATTTCTGTTAGACGAAACGGAGTTATTAATTTCTGCATAGGCAGAATCCCTGTGGGCTGGTGACTTCATTTCAACATATCCACTTTCTGAATTTTTTGGCATAAGTGCTGGTGGATCTTTAATAGTAGCATATGGATTTTCAGAGCTACTTAAGGAACAGTTACTTAAATTAAATTCAGAATCCTTTATTAGATCTGAGAAAACACAAAAATAATAATTGTAATAATATTGTAGGATAACAATAAATAAGAAATTAATATTATTCTTTAAAAATGTCTACTTGTCAAGTTTGTATTTTTGGATACCTTATACAGCAATATATAGTAAAACAAATCAACAAATTTCAACAAATTAATGTATCCTGAGCCAAAGATTTCTTCTGTACTGTTTCAACTATTTATGGTGAACTTGATGCAAATAAAAATTTTGGAATAGTAGTTGATTAAAAACTTGTAATAAACCTTTATCTTGATGAGGCTATAGAAAAAGCCAACATAATTTTATGCTGCATCCACAGAAATATAGCTTCTGAATCATGGGGAATAATATTTTCATGTTAGTATTGTAATGAATAGGGAAAAACTCTAGCATTCAAATAAAATGGAAGATGTTCAGAGAATAAGGAAGAAAAACTAAACCTTATGAAAAGAGATTGAAGGAACTCAGAATGTTTAGCCTCCGTATAGGACACAGAATAATGAAGATTTGTATTTTTTTGCCATGGAATAAAAAAGTATAAGAGGTGATAGATTAACATTCGCTGGAAGCAAAGGTGATGTAGCCATCTATGGGAATATTTTAATATGGATTCCTTGACTGAACAGGGGTTAGGCCTAAAAACCAGAAAGACGCTTACTAAC
>JANHZU010001831.1:136547-146918 GCA_032468055.1 Acrochordus granulatus
ATTTCTACATCAAATTCTGTTGAAAATGATTTTTTGGTGAATATTTTTGGGGGCGTGGAATGGATTGTCCAACTTTACATTGTTTTCAATGGGAAACCTCGTTTCGCCTTAAGAGCATTTTGCGCTAAGAGTGTTCTTCCGGAACGGATTAGTCTCATCTTCTCATCTTAGTCTCATTGTATCTCTGTTTTGAGTTATAACAAATCATTTTGAATTGGGGACAGTTCCTGAAAGTTGGAACAAATTTCAGAATGGCCATTCTAAAGTTGAAGCAGGGCATTTAGGGACTGTAACATTTCAACCTTAAAATGTTTTGAAAAATAGTTTATAATAAATGATTTAAGTATGCTTGAAAACATGCTAGAAGATAAGATGCCTGGTATTCAGATTTTTTTGAAACTGCTTTCAAATAAGAATTAGGTTACATTATTGAGTTATATATTTTATGGCGTTATTTAACATACCTGGTTTTTAAAAATCACACAATACAGAGTACTACAGTAGTTAAAGACATAGTTCTATTTACATTCTACATTTCTGAAAGTTTCTTTTTATTGTATATCCTTTTTCACTATACACACACACAGAGTATATACAATGTTTGGCCTTCTATTTGGGAGGTTCTAATTATTAACTAATAATATTTTTGGTATTTTAATACATGTATTTAAGTTTAATTATATTTAGTCATCAATAATTTAATTATTGTCAACTGTCCCGACTACTAGATGGAGCAAAAAAGGCAGGATATAAAATCAATTTTATTATTTCACATTTTAAAAATTATTGGTAGAAAAGGTAACAGCAATTTGCGCGTCTTGGCATATAGTCATGCCAGCGACATGACCACAGAAGTTCTTCAGACATTTCTGGCTCCCTCAGCTGTGAATCAGAGATGAGCACCGCCACCTAAGAGTTGGACATGACTGGACAGGGGACACCTAAAAATTATGATACATTTTATAACCTGTATAAAACTTAGCCACAATAGAATAAAACAGAGGTAATTTCCAAACAATTTTCCATATTATAAATTTTACAGGAGAGATCAAGTCAGATATAAAATGCCAATGCCTTTAAGATTTTTTCAGAGCATATCTCTTCTAAATTAAAGCCCCTAGGAATTCAACTGCTATTCCACTTTCTATGCAGAATTCTAAATATTATTTAATATACCTTGGGTCTGTTTAGGAAATGTTACTGTAGGAAGATCTTTTAATTTTCAGTCCTAAACAAACTTAGTTCAGATCAAACCCTCTTAATGTAAAGAGTTTACTTTTGATTAAGCATATATTAAATAGTGTGTTATATCTGATCCTAATCATGCTTATGAAGATGTCAGTACCATATAAAAGATACTGAACTGTGTCTGACTATGAATATTTAGGAATGGGAGTGACATCCGATCCACACATTATAAAATTAAAACTCTCAGGATTCTTCACCATTGGCCAGAACTACAGTGCCAAGATACATTATATTTGTATAATGTATCTTGTCTAGTCTAGTATGATTCTTCCTTCTAATCAGAAATGTAAAATAGCAATAGTATCCATACAAATGTACTTTGGGAGGCAGTCCTGTCATCATTTTGAATAAACAATTTTTAGAAACTATTACCTTGATCACATCTTGCTCCTTTCCAGCCAGGACTACAATAACAGGTTCCAGTGATATGGTCACAAGTTGAATTGTTCAGGCAGTCACATATTTGCCGACAACCATAGCCATAGGTTCCTGGGGGACACTCTTTAGAAGGCAAGAAATAGCACATGGGGTTTTAATGTGTTTACTCTATTCAAAGTTGCATAGATTCATAGATTTTTCTCAAATACTAGTGACTGTAAGTACCATGGAGTACAATTGGGACTTCCAAAGCCTTTGCAATGGAGCGGGAAGATATAGTACAGTACATTATGGGTGTCCACTGATCAACAGGGGAGACACTGATGGCAGGAAAGATTCCTCTTCCCGTGCACTATGTCCCTCCCCACCTTCTCTGAAAAACAAATCTTAAAAGAATCGTGCATACAGTGGAAGAATGAGAAAGTCTTATTTCATGATAGGAAGTCTTCCTGTTATCAAAGTCCCAAAAGTTTACAGTGCTGCAAACAGATTGATATGTCTCAGCTGTTCTGAATCAAGGTCTACGAATCAATTCTTATTGCCAGAATAAACCTGCAAATCTTATCCGTCACCACCAGATGGCAAAGTTTCACCGTGAAAAATGATATCCATGCCATCGGCTATAGCCTGAGGTGCTGCAAGATGCTTACAAATGCAGATCAAATACAATTTAAGATAAATGCTTGTACAATGTACCATTCGTGCAATAAAAGATAACGCTGTTCCTAATTTTGTTTAAAAAACTCCAGAGAAAATCAGATAGCTAAAATAGCTGGGAAACTACTCATTACAATAGAAGTTAAAGTCTCAGACTAGAATAATTTCTTTCATCCCTTGTGATATTTTACATATATTATTAAAAGTTGTATGTTCGTAACTGCATTAAGTAAAGTTGACATGCATTTTCCTTCACATTAATTGTAAACATCTTCAATTTAATTTTCAGTTTAAGGGGGGAAAATACTGATAAAATATTTCTTATAATATGTCAAATCCAGCATAGTATTCAGAACATATCAGTTTTTAGAGGAAAAGAAAAATAAAATTGTAGATTTTTTAAAAAAAATGCTGAAATGTTACTGAAAGTAAATTCATCTAGAATACAAACCTCCATCCTAATCCTCCCCTTTATGTTTAATTCTATGGATTACAATGGAATATGTACGCCAGTGATTTTGTTTAGAAATACATTTTAAAGAGCTAATTATGCACTCTTAATTCACCAAATTAAATCATGACTTAAGATCAAACTTTAAACAACCTCACTACGGGCTGAATTCAGGATGTGTACCATAGATTTACAATATATGAAGTATTCTTTTTCTTATACATTTAGTTATCAATGTAAAATTGTAATATAGTCAGCGTTGTCTGAGTAAGAAAAAGAGCTAGGTAAGTTTTAATTATCAACACATCTCTTCTTAACAATGTATAAGAGTTTCCAACTCACTCTGTTCACAGTATTTTCCCATGAATCCTGTGCGACATGTACATTGGCCTGAGATGTGATCACAGTCAGCTCCATTCTCACACTGGCAAATTAATGCACAGTCCTTCCCATAAAACCCCAACGGGCATCCTTTAAGAAGAAAGTAAGAAAATGAAGTGGTGTGTATTCAACAACTGAGGCCCCGAAGAAAATAACCTATGCCTAAAATATATATATTTCATAATCTAAAGAAGAGATAAAACATCTTTAAAAGTGTTTATAACACTTGTCTAATAAAAATGGTGAACAACCTACTTTGAAGGACCATTATGTTTAAAGAGTAAAATCCTAAATAGGATGCATAGGCCTATGTTCTAAATCTTACTACTTCTTTACTTTGAAAGAAATCCAATAGATTTGCAAGGAAGAAAACATTTTTGCATATATTCATGGAGCATAGAGAATCAAAAATTATGAAACAACAAAATAATTCAGAGCAGAAAAGAAAATCAGTGTCAACGCTAATAATTCTTGAAATATAGAGTCACGGTATCTCTGTACTTCTAACATTATGCAATTTTGGTGGAATGTAAAAGTCATATTATTATTATTATAACTGTAGGAGATAGGTACTCTGAAGCCACACAGACCCTCCCCACCCCTCCAAATGAGTAATTGTCAGAATTAATTTCCATTACTATAAAAATATTTGGAGGGCTACACATTCTTTAAAAATAATTCTGAAAAAAATGTTATGTGAACAACATGACTGCAGACTTCCCATAATTCTTGACAGGAGCCTGATTTTCTTCATGCTTTTGTGAAATCCCCTCGTTCGAATCAATGTGACTCTTAATGCATTGACACTTTGTGTGTGGGTTGGGTTTAGGTATGAGGATATTCACGCAGAAGCCTAAAAAGATCAGACTGCTTAAATTAATTAAAAAGTGATATATTAATGCAAATCTGGTGGATGTCTAGTCACTTTTGAAAAGATGCATAGTTACGAAGTTTTAATACCTTGTTTTGATTTATACACTGTACTATATAATGTCATTTCTGACATTCTGGCTTATAAATAATACTACTTAAAAGACATTAGAAACTCCTGAGAAATCAGAAAGCTATGCAAAGTGCCAACAGATTATATTATCCAAGGAGCTTCTAATTTTTAGTTTTGGTACTACTAGTATTACTATGGGCTGTTTCTGAAATTCAGAATAAATTTATCATTGTTAATATGCAGGACTCACTTTGTGTGCAATAAAGACCAGTCCATCCTGGTGTGCATTTACATTCTCCATCGTAAGCACTACAGCGAGCACCATTGTGGCAATTGCATGTATGAATACAGTTTGGGCCCCAATAGGAAGGAGGGCAAGCTGAAACAAAACAAACAGTAGTATTTGATTAATTAAAACTAGTTAATGACATATAATTTGTGAATCTTTATCATATAAACTAAAATAACATTGTGCCACAAAAACCATACTTCTCAGTTAAAATTGAGTCATTCTATTTTACAATATCATATTTGATAAGAAAATTGTTTTCCTTCCTGAAATAATGACATGTGAATTGAAGGGGTTGCTTTACAAAAGATGAAAAGAAACTAAGAAAAATAAAAGTTAAGAGGCGCAAATAATTGTAAGCATAGTTAGTGAAATGGAAAATGTCTTCAAATTCAGCAGGTGTTTAGAAGGAGCTAGTTACCTGTGAATTTAATTATAATTAATACTTAAATTGTCATTCCTAAGCAGGACTTCCATCCATTTTCTTTCTCTGCTCTCCAGCTGTCTCTTCCATTCTTATTTCCATCCTAATTTCTCCATTTTTATTTTTTCATTGTAGCTACCCTTCTTCTTGTTCCAGGTCCACCCTAATTTTTCCTCATTTATTTTGGTTATTTCTGATGGAAAAGGAGAGAATGTGTATGTTGAATGCTTGTCAAGTTTCTGCCTGTGAAATGGTTTGTGTGTGAAGAAGAATCAATTAAATGTATTAATAGGATATGTTACTTTGCTGGCAATCAACTTTATTTTTGTCCTAATTATGCCCTCCTTTGTAATATGTTTTTTTCAAATGAATCTGTTGTGAGTGAAAGATATTGCTTCAGGTGTTGGAGGGCAACAGTAGCTCTTTGCCTTAAGTCTAGGCCTTCTATACTCGTCTCTTCTGGAGACTAGTTCAGCCAACTCCTTTCAAAAACATTTCATCACCAAAGTTGAAGTAAAAACCATGTTCAAGTTTCTATGTTTGTTTTTTTATGGAATGAGGGCGTTAATATGCCTTGGCCAGCAAAATGTCTGGCAAACATTAATAAAGGTATGTCACCTGAAAATGAATCTGATTAAGAAGCCCTTCCCAACGTTCTCCACATATTTCTCAGTTTTCCCTTCTTTCTAAACTGTTTTTACTACACAGTATTTCTTTTCCAACTAACTCTTTCTGTAGTTGTTTCTCTCTTGGAAGGGCAATCTTTATCTTTTATCTCAGATTGTAGACTGTTTCTCCCTGCTTTTTCTCTGCTGTTTCTTTTCGCTGGTCCCATGATGCCTTAGTTCTCCTCTTAGCTGTGCCATGCTGGATTTTTACCCAATTAAGTCTTCTTGAGATGAACTGACATGTGCGAAGCTCAGGTATGCTAACGCCTTCTTTGTTAGACCCCAGACTTCAGGACCACCAGGACCATCAGCCAGTCAACAGTTCAATATTTAATGGGCAACCAATCTTGTCCTCCAGCTCTTCTGGCCTTTATCTGAGTTCTATTTATTAATTAGCAGCTTGCAAGTAGATGGGGAACCAACCTAACTATAGTACATATTTCTTCTAGAAAATATGTAAGTCTACTGTACAGGAAAGAACTTGTAAAAGTTTAAGAAGCTTGACTTTTCTCCAGAACATTAGCCATGGGGGAGGACCTGCACTGTTTTAGTCTGTTACAGCTATGCTTGTCTTTATATACTTATAAAGGATGGTTCCATATTTTCCATCCTCTTCTGTGTGAATACACAGGAAAGTTTTTATTTATTTATACAACAAATGTTTTAGAATCTACAGAATTAGTTATAGAATTTATATCAGTGTCTATATTACAAAGTTTGAATTTTTCAGAAGTGAAAAATGTACATGGCATATATTTCATGCACTATTAGAAATGCAAATATATGAAGCTATGTTAGTCAAGCTATGATAGTCATTTGTCTAATCATTTTATTTGCATTAAAATATTTTTAATGACTAAAGGAATATTAAACAGAACTAAACTATAATGAAATACACCCAAAAGAGAAACTTCTCAAAGAAGAAAATGCTAGTACTTACGCTGGGAGCAATCACTACCAATCCAACCAGGATAACATTGACAGGACTTGTCAATTGGATTACAAGTTCCATTATTAGTACACGTGCAAACTCCTGCACAGTTCTTTCCAAATCTACCACTGGGACAAACTATAAAAGAAGTTACAGAGGTTATGAATACAGTATTTACATTCTTATACTTATGCACTTTATTTTTATTTCTTTTTTATTTACTTTTATACTAATAGTCAGATGTCAGTAGCTGAGTGGATGGCCGATAAGGAGTTTTTCCTATAACCTTTGTTTTTCCCATCCCATTCTTTGGTTCTTCTTTTCCTCTTTGCAGACTTCTCACATCTTCTCATTTCCAAGGTCTCATTATTTCTGCCTTTCTTCTCTTTATATTTTCTTTCTTTATCCCTGCTTGCTCCTGCTTCTCTTCAGTCCTTGTTCTTATGTAATATTCAATAGTTTTATTGATTTATTACAAAATAGTCATTACATGGAGATGTGGTGACCGAGTGGTTAAGACACTGGGCTTGTTGGGTGGAAATTTGGTGGCTCATGTTTAAGACTCAAGCACTCCAAGATAATGGGGTGAGCTTCCACTGCTTGCTTCATCTCCTGCCAATCCAGCAGTTCAAAAGCATGTAGAAATGCAAGTACAGTACTTTACATTTATCTTTAGTCTTATTTAATAAAAATATCATATATATGGAAAATTATTACCCCAACATATTTGTCAGCAAAAATGAGAAGTCAGGGAGCTGTTTTTTTTATTAACAAAGGCATCAGCTTTCATGAGCTGCAGTTCACTCCTTCAGATGAAAAGAAGATTGCAGTAGCTGGGAAAGATGCTACCAGATACCAACCATTTTTTTTTTGCCCCAAGATGAACCATGATTTATAAAGAAAATCTATATATATTTAAATATAAAATACATTTTATATATATCAAGGAAAAAGATGTTTGAAAACGCACAGCCACCATTTGAATTAATTTTTTTGACTGTAAATAATACAGTGAAATGAATGTACATATCATTCACTGGATGTTGCTATGCTGCTCATAGTGTAGCAACATCCAGTGATTTGCACAAACCTAGCAAATATATTATAAGGGAAACTGGGAACAGTTGGTGCCGTTATTTTATGATTCCTACCTTCATTACAGAGAGCTCCAGTAAAACCAGGTAAACAGTCACATAATCCTGTCACATGATGGCATGGGCCACTGCTGTGAACACACTGGGGGCATGCCTGGTTACAGTGATGACCATAAAATCCTGGAGCACAAACTGAAAGAAGGAAAGATGCCGTCATATCTACCTTCCACATATGCTTATCAAATCTAAAATATGATCTGGATTCATTTGGAGAGATTTAGAAATACTGGTGAACTTCTCATTTACACAGATTGTTTCATACTGTTAAAACCATTAAGTTTCCTTCAAATCCAGTTGGTCTCCTGGTCCAGCTGAACCCCAATGACATTATGGACACATCTATATTATTTTCATGGCAATATTATGAAAATAATACACTTTTGCTTCTTTCAGAATTTTTTTCAAATTCAAAATAAGTACTTAAGATTTAAAGACAGTTTAATACACAGTGAAGTTTATCTAAAATCACTGTTATTTTTATTATAGTGCCAGTGAATATCAATCATTATCTCATAATTATACTTTTTTGTCAAAATTTTCAATAGTATAATATTGTTTTTTATTAATTAGACCAGACTGAAATCAACTGGGCAGCTTAAATATTTTTCTCAGTATAGCAGCAAGTACAGACAGTATAAAGTATAAAGATACTGCTGCTTGTTTTTATTCAGCTCATGATTTTAAAATAATCCAATTCACTCTTATGCCAATGCACAATCCTTTTTTCAGATATATACCACCATTTAGATTGACTGAGGTAAAAGCGTAGAATGTGTTGGGTAGAATTTATTTCTTTACATCTCAAATATTCTGGCATTCCTTTCAGGACCTATCTGTGTATCAACAAATGTTTCAAGTTATTAAACAGTAATTAAAATTTACAAAGCTAAGTTTTGCCTTGACATTTTTAGAATTGCCTAGAAGTCATCCAACCTGATGTGCTTAAAACAAGGTTCCCTGAGGAGGAAAAAACATTCCAGTCATATCAGTTTTTCAGTAAAACAATATTACATCCATAATTTCTTCCTCCTCTTTTTATGCAAGTTATCTGTAGTTGTATAAAAATCACTAGTGAGACTATGCTTTATATACTGAGTATGTAAGACTGGGATGTGATGCTGTCTTATAATATAGTAGTAAATTAAATTAAAGTATTAAATTTTTTCAGCTGAAGTAAATTAATAATGTAATGGCATTGTATCATATGCCTATGATACAAGCTGAATGATTAACTCTGAAAATCATTAGGGATGGTAACAATTGTTGCTAATCTTGCAAACTGTCCAACAAGGACAGCTGTTGTGTAGCTTCAATTCAATTCATTAATTTATGTGAGAGTAAATTTGATGGAATAAATATTCTATATTTATTTTGTTCTATAGAACAAAGGGACTGTTTAATGTGTTAATTAAGATGTATGAGTATATTGTTAATTAAGATGAACCAGTTTCTATATCCTAGATTACCACATAAATTCTTATGTCATGAATCAGATTCCAATTTATAATAACTAACATAAAATGCTTAGAAGAATTAAAATGATAATATAATAATACTGTATTTTTCTAGCATTCAGAGCCAGGATGAAAATGCCCTCTCAGAATAAAGACTCATATAAAGAGATGATAGATCAAAGAAAATGTCCCTTCTTTGGTAAGGTTTTAAGGATACTTTCAGAAAGAGTTTACTGGTAAAAGGAACACAACTGGAAAAAGGTGATCAGGTTAGGAGGGTGAGTGCATTGAATAAGGAGAATTAGAGCAAAGAACAGTAACTGAACAGACTGGGAAGTAGATAATGGAAATATAAATCAATATTACCAAATTATACTAAGAAATATCCCCAAAGCTGTGGTTAGGTCATTAAGGTTAGGTTATTTATTGCCATTATTTTGTTTCAATTGGTCCTTCTTAATCAGTATCCACTTTTTCCATTATTGGGATTCCTCTTATATATTTTTTTTCTAATTTAGTTCTTTTATGGGCAAAGAAGAAATTTCTCCTATTTATCTCTTCTAACTGGATTTTTCTTTAGTATTATTTTTTATAAAAATGAATCAAGTTTTCTTACTGGCTTTGCAACTAAATCTAAGTAGCATACAATAGTTCTACTAATAGCACATCTTTAACCATGTTTTGAATTGGCCAAGTGGTTTGCGAGCTCTCTGTGTCAATGCTAGTAGTCGCAAGGTATTTGCAATTTACCAGGTGTAAATAGTTCATAATGGTTATAAATACCCAGGATGGACTACCAAACAGAACAGAGCATTTTCCCCCATCAGCTTACTGTGGGTTTTGAATCCATTCTGATTAATTTATCCTGCCTAATTTAACAGAGGCAGTTAATAATACTTCCTGCAAATATATTTTTAATACATGACTACAGTTCTTTTTAATGTTGGATGATGGAGTCAATATGTACATTTATATACACATAATATGTGGCATATTTACAAATGAAAAAATAGTTAGATTACCATCTCAACAGACCATTTGGTAAGAACTGTTTTCTAACATAAAATAGTTTGCTTATGTATTAGTATTATAGTCATACAAGCAAGGTACAGGAAACTTACTTCTTTGACAAGTAGTACCCCTATAGCCTGGTGCACACTCACAGATCCCTTCATCTGGAGAACATGATGCTCCATTTTTACAGTAACAGGACAATGAACAGTTTGGACCCCAATGTCCTTCAGCACATACACTGTCACAATGCATGCCTGTAAACAATTAATATGTACTGTTATCAATAATAATATTAGGAGTTCAACAAAACTACCAGAAATAAAATAGTGAACAAAATATAATGGAAGTCTGGAGTCTCAGCATGATTCTCATAGCTTTC
>JANHZU010001831.1:155772-173203 GCA_032468055.1 Acrochordus granulatus
GAGTTCCAGAAAAACGTCTACTTCTGCTTCATTGACTATGCTAAAGCCTTTGATTGTGTGGATCACAACAAGAAATTGTGGCAAATTCTTAAAGTGATAATACCAGACCACCTTACCTGTCTCCTGGGAAACCTGTAGGATGGTCAAGAAGCAACAGTTAGAACTGGTCATAGAACAATTGATTGATTCAAAATTGGGAAAGGAGTATCACAAGACTGTGTATTGTCACCCTGCTTATTTTACTTATATTCAGAATACATCATGCAAAATGCCAGGCAGGATGAAGCACAAACTGAAATTAAGAAATATGAACAAGCTCAGATACGCAAACAATACCACCCAAATGGCAGAAAGAAGAGGAACTAAAGAGCGTTTTGATGAGGGTGAAAAAGAGAGTGCAAAAGCTGGCTTGAAACTCAATATTAAAAAAGCTAAGATGATGACATCCTGCCCCATCACTTCCTGGCAGATAGAAAGGGAAAAAAGTGGAAGCAGTGACGGGTTTTATTTCCTTGGGCACCAAGAAAATCACCAAGACGGTGATTGCAGCATGAAATTAAAAGATGCTTTCTCCTTGGGTAGAAAGCTAGACAGCATATTAAAAAGCAGAGACATTGCCTTGCCAACAAAGGTTTGTATAGTCAAAGCTATGATTTTCCCACTAGTAATGTATGCTGTGAGAGTTGGACAATAAGGAAGGCTGAGCATCGAAATATTGATTCTTTGAATTGTGATGCTGGAGAAAAGACTTGAGAGTCTCTTGGACTGCAAGGAGATCAAACCAGTCAAAATGAAATGAAATCAACCCTAAATGAAATCAACCCTGATTCTTCACTGGAAGGACAGATACCAAAACTCAAAATGTTTGGCCACATAGGACAAAGATAGAAAGATAGGACTCATTGGAAAGGAGAAGGGTTTCTACATCATTTTCTCTTCTTCTTGTTTTGGTTTATGTAAGAGAGAGACCAATGGAATGTACATACAGTGGAGCTGAGGCCAAATTATGACATTTGGGGGGAAAATAGACATCGAAGAAAAAGAAAAATGTGAAAGAAAGTAGAATGGAAACAGAATGACTGCTGTGGATGAGGAAAATGCATATAAGAAAATGACTGCTGAAAATATAAGGATTATGTAAATGGCATACATATATACAGTATATATATATATATAGAGAGAGAGAGAGAGAGAGAGAATTGCAGATTATGTAGCCAAATAGAATAAGTATGATTAAAGGAGTCAGAGAAAAAAAACACAGGGATTCTGGCAAACATCTTTTTTAAAAAGTTATGAATTGATCAAGATGATTAAACAAGAAGCCTGCAGTGGAATGAAGAGAATTAAAATAATCGAGGATGAAACTGAATTGTAGAATGCTGGAACTAGCAGCACTGTGTTGCTTATAATTCTCATTTCTTTAATAGTCTATTCTATTTTTATTAAAATGTTTAATATGAATTTCATACTACAAAATAAATTATTCCTCTTACCAGCTTTGCAGACACAAGAACCATCCACTGGGGAACAAACAGCATCATTTTTGCAATTGCATGTAGATGAACATTTTATTCCATATGTTCCAACAGGACAAGGAATAGAACAATCAGAACCCTACAAGGCATTTGACAAAAGATAAACAAAAATGCAATGTTAAAGAAACGGATTTGATTACATCTTTAAATAAAAAGAGAACCTTATCACTGTAATGATGTTACTTAGTTGGGTAATGAAGCATCTGCAAGATGATGTTACCTAGTTAAGTAATGAAATGACTGCAAGCAATCACCAAGGCTCAGACAGCACCAAGAACTCCAGAGTTCAATCCTGAGCTACCTATACAGTCTCTTCTGAAAGAAAGATGTCTTATATGCACTCCTCTGTGTTGTGAAGCACCACTTCTGAAGGAATGCCATAGTCCGAAAGAAAGATAATCAATGAAACAACAATCAGAACTATTTACCTTAAATCCTGGAGCACAAATGCATTTTCCAGTCACACTGTCACAGTCAGCACCGTTTTGGCAACTGCAGATCTGTTGACAAGATTCACCATAGAATCCTGGGGAACAGCTTTCATTACAAGACAGCCCGGACCAGCCAGCCTTGCAGAAGCACTCTCCAGACATTGGGTGGCAGCTGCCAAAAAGGAATAGATGGATAAAACATTTGGAGATAATATGATACCAAGAGCCCAGTGAAGAAAAATGGACACATTACACAAAGGATTTCACACAAAAAAGTTATTTAGAAAAATGCCTGCCCTCAGTTGGCGAAGGGAGGAAAAAAGGACCATACAGTACAGTCTAATATTGAACTACTGAGACCCTGTAACTATTAGTCCCCAGTATTTATTGATTTTCCAAAAAATCTAAACCAAAGTCTCTTTAACAGATATTTAATTTGTCTTGTATAAACCTATGAGCTTTCATCTTAAATTCTGGCAACTTTATTTTACTTAGAAGCAGTGTCATATGGCTTTTCCAGGGAAAGGTCAAGGGCATTCTTATAATAATATTTAAGAATGTGGCTAGCTTAGTTTCCGTACCTGGTGTCCGACCATCTGCTCCTACCTGAAAACAGCAGTTTTATTCAATGCACAACCACCCAGCTGTTATTTTACAACAAATGGAACCATCAGCTGTGCTAAAATATATGTGCCAAGGCAGTAAACACAAGGACTGTTCTTGATCCTCTGGCAGGAAAAGCACTTAGCTTAACCCTCACCAAAGGGAGGCCTTAATATCTAGATCAATTATGTTTACAATAGGCAGCCTGTTTAAAGATGACTGATCACTGATTGAAGTAATATTCTCTAAGGCATTCTGAAAGGGGAGGAATGTATTTAAGTCAAGACGAATTAAATGAATAATGACAGAAGAGAGTGTCCTTTCTATGTTTAAAAAATACCTTTGTTCAGCTCCTCTTTACTCATTTTGCCAGTGTAATTGTAATTCCTTACAATTTGCTGTTCTTTATCCCTATTATTAAACTGCAATCTGTCCCCAAGATATCACTTTTCTTACAAAAGAAATGTATCTGTTTATGTATAAATAAATATGTGGAAAATCAAAAAGGCATGTTTTCTCTTATTCTTCTATGTTTAGAATATTTAAGAAGAAAAAGGCAAATTATAATTAATAACTACATTACTTAAAATGTTTTAATCTCAACTTTCCTTGTGACACAAGCAGGAAATTAGACACACGTTATGCAAACCTAATGAAGCAATCCAGCTCCAAAAATCTTTATCTTATCTTAGTTGGGGAATGTTGTACTTAGTCATATTTTCTAGAGAAGATATAGCTCTAATAAATAGTAACATACTGAATTATATTTCATTGATAAAGCATATTTTAGTTTCCAAAACTTGGTCAAAAATTCACTCAAAATGTTTACTAGCTGGGACAATAATGCTTTACTAATGGAATAGGATTTTGCCATTTATTTCTCTTTTTTTAGTTATATTCTAACCCAGAAGAACTCAAGTGAGTCAAGGCCAGATTTTTCCCAAGCACTACTTCAGCATAAGAGATGCTGTCACTGACCCAGGACTAAAATCTATGTCTCACTTCTGAAGATGTTATGTCGCTCCCAGGCAGACATGCTTTGAAGGGCTCTTCCTTGGAGCCAGCACTTAAGGTGCTTTTAGCAAGCAATGCCTCCTAGGAAGCTTGTTTCAGTCATCCTTTATCATCTCTTTCTAACAATAAAGCAGAGAATGCTTGGAAGTGTTCCATCTGAACAGCTTTTAAGGGTATAGCTCATGTAGGCTTCAGAATTATGCTTTTTTTCTTAATCATTTTTTATTTTACCTTTAAAAATACAAAAGACATCTTCTATATTATTTTAGAGCAATGAAAGATGATACGATAACACCAGACTGTACTTTGGAAATAATCAGTGAGTGTACTTCAGGAAGATTTTTAGGCCTGCCAGTCATGGGGAAAATTATAGCAAAAAAGCCAATGAACAAACAACAGAAAATGGGATCATTTTAGAAAACTGCTTTCTACCTCATTTTCTCTTCTTCTTGTTTTGGTATATGTAAGAGAGAGATCAATGGAATGTACATACAGTGGAGCTGAGGTCAAATTATGACCTTAATATGTTGTATCCCTATTGTCCTACTATACAGGTAGGTATGTAATCATAATCCATGATTAAATATAGTTGAACACTTTTGGTGTGGTTACTTTAATTGGAAGTGCTAAGGTTGCATAGAGTTTGAAAAATTATATTTAACAAATTTTAAAATAAATGTTAGGAAATTAGCTTGCATGAAGATCAAAGTGGAATCTATATTTAATCAACAATTGTACAAGGAGAAATATGAAATATTCAAACCGTTAATGTTCACATTTCTTCAGGTACAGCTACAATGCACTCATGGTGACCACATTTTTGAAAAGTTTTCTCTTAGCTTCATATTCTAGGCCTAATATTTGTGTATCTGTGTATATACACACAAACATGTTTACTTTGATGATAAGTACCTAATAGTATCAGTATCACTGAAAAATTAGAAATTGAGTAACATAATTTAAACTTCAATATTTCCTGCAGTATTGATTTTTGCCATTGCTTCTGACATTTTTTCTGTTTTTGCTCACACACACAGACACATACAAGTCATACAATTTTTCTCCTGCACTGTAAGCTAAATATTATACCAAGTAAACAGTTTGCTCCTCTTATTTCTAAAGTAAACAGTGTGATGTTGCTATACCCATATCACTGCAAAATCCATTCAATTTGTTACAGAAAGGAAGAATGTTAAAATAAATTCAAAAAATAATCACATACTTCTATTTGAATCAGAACATTTTTAGTCTGAAATGACCACATGCTTTCTTTCAGTGGCATAAATGAACAGCTGTGTTGAACATGAATCAGACTTAATCCTTGAAGTATTAGAAATGCTATGTAATGTTGTGCCATACATTTTTGTCAATTTAAAATGTCTGCTACAAATTTAGTTATTTTCTAAATTAATGTCTATATTAATTGCAAGGCACTTGATAAACATTCCAGCCCAGCTACTACTTATTGAACATTGTTATTCAAGAACATGAAATGGAAAAAGAGTGAACACATCACCAAATAGACAAGTTAATGGAAATGTTCGTAGCTTCCAATTCTAGTACTGAACACAACAAGCACTTGGATTTTTTAAATATATATTCCTCATGAACAATAGTATGAATTACAGAGAATGTAAGAGGAATTTCCTTGGAGTTATTCTGCAAAAAACTCTGAAGATTTCTTTAGAACTCTAAAAATAAAGAAAATCTCAGTTAAAGATTTCTAATTAAGTAAATAATGCATGGTTCAGTTTAAGAATAAATAACCTATCCAACTGCTGTCATTAACAATCAAACTCAAAGCATCTATATCTTGTACGATGGCTTCAACTCAGACAGCCTAGTTGTATGTATATGTATATACATACAACATAGTATGTATATGTATATACATACAACATAGTTGTATGGATATGTAAATGTTTTTGAACATTTCTATGTCCAAAATGATGCTCTTTAATTTTTTAGAACCAGACACAGCTTCCAATCAACTGGAACATATAAAATCAAACTGTTCCATGTATTTTTAATTGTGGCCTAATACATCTATTGACCTAATGTCTTCTATTGTCCTAATTTGAAAAATAGCTTCCAAAGCTCTGCCAGGGAAAATAAATAAGCTGAGGCTTTGTTTTCATTAACTGGTCATGAACATGAAACCTACATTCTTAACAGGTTTTTTTCCTACAAGAAAGCATAGCGAAAAATCAACATTCTTATATAACAGCATTTATAGAATAAAACCAAAGTTCTTCCTCCTTGTGAAAAACTGTTACCACAACTGCCATGACAAGATATATGGAAAAACAGATACTTTTCAAATTCTCATATTCTCCATATCCCCACTAGTGATTCACAGTGATACTGTATATAGTTATTGCTATGGCAGTATAACGTTTGCCTGCATTAGTGATTTGTCACAATAGCAATAGCTGAGCTATTATAAGACCACTATAAATAATTGATGAAAAAATTGCCCAAAACCAGTTGGCAAATAAAAGTTTATTCCAAATAGATACAACAAAAATGTCTAAAATACCTGTGAGTATTTGGCAAGTGACAGGGACATCTTTTGTCACATTTAAGACCATAGACAACTTCAGCACATAGCCTTGTTTCACAATGTTCTCCTGTATATCCTGGCTCACAAAAACATTCTCCACTAATATGATAGCATTTTCCACCATTCGTGCATTGGCAGGTCTTTGCACATTGTATTCCAAATGTTCCAACTGGACATTCATCCTGACACCTATTGAGAAAACAGAAAGAAAAATATATTTTCACTTTCTATAAAAATATTATAAAATATATGTTTAGTTCTTGATTTGTCAGGTGACAGCACTACACACATGGTAGATGAAAACACAATAATGCATACAAACACAATTTCACGCAATACAAATCACATTTTTACTGCAAATCATCTTTTTACTGTTACTGGATAACTCTTATATCTTAAGCTAGATCATATGTACCTCTTAACAGAGATATTACAGAAAAGTCAAATGTACACAGATAATGCCTTTTGACATGACTCCTCCAGCAGGATTTCCAAATCAAATGAAATTAATCTCATGCATCGTGAGCCTAGACTTTATATTAACTTAATAATATAATGACATCATCCTAGAATAAGATTTACACATGTTCTACAGTGATCACAGAAAAAATAAGTAGTTGTTCAGCAAAGCAACAATAGCTATAATGTTCAGAGGTTACATCTTTAAATAACAGAAGTCAGCAAAGAAGCTATTAAAAACATATATTAGTGAAATAATTATTGAGTACAACGTTCAAACAGTTGTATGCTATTGTGATTAGATCAAGGTAGGACTGCCAGATCCAGACAATTGCCACATTGCATACCAGTCTTGAACAGGGAAGTGTAACGCCATCCAAGACCAAAGATAGAACAACGAGGAGTATAAATATCTGCAGTCATTAGGTCATGTCAGGGTTGAACTTGAATCTCTTCCCCCCTCCTGCCCCCACCCTCCAGATCCATAGAGACCATACATTGAGACAGGACCTCACCAGCATCACTTGGTTAGCCTGAGACCAAGATGTATAACTGAGTATCATACTGATGACACCTGATCCTGAACTAACAAATGATCTCACAAACAAATGGTTTCATGTAGGGGTTAACTAGAAAATGGATGAAAAGCATGCAGGACAGTGGTGATGGGAGATAGCAGTGTGGCAAGAACTGTTTCCAGTGAAGAGGGAAACATGGTGGTATTTGAGCTCCAAGAAATCTTGAAGAAAAGGGGAGGGAAGAAGATTTTTGAAGTACAGCAAGGAACTGGAGTTTTTGCCATTCAGAGTATATTGCTACTGGTTTGCTAGTACTATTATTAAATGCACAAAAGTGTGTAATTTAACAGAAATGGAATACCATAAAATGATATGCTGAAATAATATGCATACAAAAAGTAAGACAAAAATCTTACTTCATCAACTCAGAGATATAAAATGCTATTTAGTAAACATAAAGTAAAAAGGAAGGAAAATAAGTCTCTTCAATAGGATTGCTTAAAAATAAGTAATATAAATGCTGGCAGAATGTTTAAATTTAAACACAACAGTTAAACATGTAAAGTTCATCTGTATGAAGTTATCCAACTACTGTAAAATTATTGTAACTCAAAAACTGCATTTTCCAGTCTTCCATAATCATTTATTTCAATTTTAAAATGGAACACCCAGTTTGAAAATAATGTAAATGTGAAAATAATCTAAATTGTTACTTACAAGACATGAACTCTGTGCATGTGTGTTCACAAGAGTCTCAAAACCTCAAAATTAGCAAAAGCACTCAATTACTCATAAAGCTCTTAAGAAGTGTGGTGACATTATATTATTTAAATGTTATCTTAAGTCCATCTCCTTTTTTTCTTTCTTGCAATATTTCATACAGATACAGAACACAAAGGTTTAATAAAATATAGTAAAACAAAAGAAAAAAAAGATAACATCAGACAATGGAACCATGTTAGAGTAACAAACATAACTAAAGTTGGCTCCACAGCTGTCTATCAGTGAGAAGGGGTCCTGAGAGAGAGAAAAATAAGAAACAGTGGAGCGACTGAGGGTAGCCAGGTAATGGAAACAATCAGAAAAATCAGAGATCAATCATAACTACACAGAAAAAGAATGAACAGATATAAGAGCAGCTCTTTTTTAATTTTATATTTAAGGCAGGCAATTCATGACTGTTCTGGGGACATTTTTTTTTTGTCAATTTTCTGTATTAGACCTACAAAAGTTCTAACAGAACTTTGATCTGTAAAACAGAATTTTGCTGTAATATTTAATGCTTATCCACAAGCATCATGTGATTTATTGTGTAGGAATTTTATTCACTTGAGTGTCCATCTCGGAATCAAATCCAGTAGGACAAACTATATAACTACATAACATGATATTTCCTGTGAGATTGAAAGAGAAACACCCCAGACATCTGCGTGTCATTGGATGTTGCTCTTTATAACATAAAATAACATTATACAGAGATAATTGAAGGTTAGGAAAAGAGGCCAGGGTTATAGCCAGCTGCCACACATTCCTTTCAAACAACACAGATAGTATGAAACATTTTAGAAAATACATAAAGTTCTTATAATTCAATAGCTAAAGAAGAATCCAGTGGAAAGTTACTCTGCACAAATATATACATAAAATGTAGGAGGAGGAGAATTTAATTTCTAGCATAAAGCTCACTTATACACTTATGGGACAAAAATTTTCTCTTCTTCCCTTCTGAAAATGATTCTTGATATTACATCAAGAAGATAAAATATAAGAAAAAATAAGATACTAAGCCCCTACAAGGACAAAAACGTTCTGTGGTTGTGCTCCACAGTAACTGGAGAGAAGGGAGTAAAGTGATAATATTGGGAAAAAGAACGGGTGGAAGAAAATGTGCTTACAACTTTGTTCACAACCATGGGAGTCTTCACATAATTACAGTGTGTCCTCACAAAAAGCAATGACTGAATAAAGAACAATAAAATAGGAAGAGATATTTTAAAAATGAAATGGGGCAATGCTTTTTAACTTGTGCATATTATGGATTACAGTGAAGTGGCCAAACTGTTACAAATGAGGGGAAAAAAGACAAAAAAAGATTGCAATGAGTTTTTTAAAAATACAATAATAAATTGACTATTATCAACAAATGCATAACTAAAGGAAGTCACTTAGTTATAATCAAATTCCAATCACTTTTTAATTAAAATTAAACCAGCTCAGGTTTTCTTTAGTTGTCACTGGATTAATAATCAAGTCTGCATAATGCTTTAACTTCATTCAAGTTTCCTCTTTTCCACAATCAGGATAGAGTGTTCTAAAGTATTTTCTTCTTACCGTTCTCCAGTATACCCTGGGCTGCAATAACACTGACCCGTTGCTAAGTCACATGTCCCTCCATTGTGGCACTGACATTCTTGGGAACAGTTCTTTCCGTAACGCCCTTCTGGGCAAGGCTGACCACAGACTGTACCCTGTTTGAAAACAGAACTTCAGTTTTATCTGTGGGAATACAGCTATGAGGAAGAAAGATGAACTGATTTTGAAGAAAGCAACAAGATTAAAATACTCTTGTATAAGATAGATTGCATGTAATGTAAAAATGAAAGGTATTTTTTAGCTTTGCAATTTTATAGATGTTTTCTTAGTGTTAGCCTGTTAATCTGTCATAATGTTTATGCTGTAAAAGAAAGTTAATCCAAGATTTCACACCTAAGTAACTGTAACAGATTCAAACAAATCATTTCCCTTTTTTCCTGCATATACCCTAGAATTAAAACACCTAAAACATACTAATGAAAAGCTTGTTACCTTAAATTTTTGTTCTAAATGTATATAGAAATCCTGCTTGACAGAGTATAACACATATCTCTCTCTGTGTGTATATGGATGTATGTATATGTGTGCATTGTTGTTCAGTCGCTCAGTAGTGTCTGACTCTTTGAGACGTCATGCACCGCAGCATGCCAGGCCTCCCCATCCTCCACTGCTTCTCAGAGTCTGCCCAAATCCACAGCGATTGCGTCTAAGATACTATCTAATCATCTCATCCTCTGCTGTCCCCTTCTCCTTTTGCCTTCAATCTCTCCCAGCATCACGGTCTTCTCCAATGAGCCTTCTCTTCGTATTGTGGCCAAAGTATTTGAGCTTCAGCTTCAGTTATCTCTCCTTCCAATGAACAATCAGGATTGATTTCCTTTAGGACTGACTGGTTGGATCTCCTTGCAGTCCAAGGGACTCTCAAGGGTTTTCTCCAGCACCACAATTCAAAGGGACTGATTCTTCTGCGTTCAGCCTTCCTTATGGTCCAAGTCTCATAGCCATACATTGCTACTGGAAAAACCATAACTTAAACTATACAGACTTTTTCAGCAAGGTGATGTCTCTGCTTTATATGTTGTCTAGGTTTGCCATAGCTTTCCTCCCAAGGATCTTTTAATTTCATGACTGTAGTCACCATCTGCAGTGATCTTAGTGCCCATGGAAATAACTTGTCCAGCTTCCATTTTCTTCCCTTTCTATCTGCCAGGAAGTGATGGGACAGGATGTCATCATCTTAGCTTTTTTAATATTGAGTTTCAAGCCACCTTTTGCACTCACCTCTTTCACTCTCATCAAGAAGCTCTTTAGTTCCTCTTTTTTCTGCTCTTAGGGTGGTATTGTCTGCATATCTGAGGTTATTCATATTTCTTAATTCCAGATTGTTTCATCCAGCCCAGCATTTCGCATGATGTGACAATACACAGTCTTGTGATACTCCTTTCCCAATTCTGAATCAATCAGTTGTTCCATATCTGGTTCTAACTGTTGCTTCTTGACCATCATACAGGTTTCTCAGGAGACAGGTAAGGTGGTCTGGTACTCCCATTGCTTTAAGATTTGCCAGTTTGTTGTGATCCACACAATCAAAGGCTTTAGTATAGTCAATGAAGCAGAAGTAGATGTTTTCGGAACTCCCTTGCTTTTTCATGATCCAGAGAATGTTGGCAATTTGGTCTCTAGTTCCTCTGCCTCTTCAAAACCCAGGTTGTACACAATTGTACAGTGGTTTGAACATTCTTTGGTATTGGATCATAAACTGACCTTTTCTAATCCTATGGCCACTGTTGAGTTTTCCAAATTTGCTGTCATATTGAGTACAGCACTTTAACAGCATCATCTTTAAGTTCAGCTCGAATACTGTCACCTCTTACAGCTTTGTTGTTTGTAATGTTTCCTAAGGCCCACTTGACTTTAAGCTCTAGGATGTCTGGCTCTAGATCAGCGACTGCACCATCAGGGTTATAAGGGACATTTCGATCTTTCTTGTAGAGCTCTTCTGTGTATTCTTGCCATCTCTTCTTAATCTCTTCTGCTTCCGTTAGGTCCCTACCATTTTTGTCTTTTATCATGCCCATTTTTGCAAGAAACCTTCCCTGGATATCTCTAATTTTCTTGAAGAGCTCTCTAGTCTTTCCCAGTCTATTGTTTTCCTCTCTTTGTTTGCATTGTTCATTTAAAAAGGCCTTTTTATCTCTCCTTGCTATTCTCTGGAAATCTGCATTTAGTTGGGTATATCTTTCCCTTTCCACCTTGCCTTTCACTTTCCTTCTTTTCTCAGCTATTTGTAAAGCCATAACAGAAAGCCACTTTGCTTTCTTGCATTTATTTTTCTTTGGGATGGTTTAATAGCTACCTCTTGTACAATGTTACAAACCTCCATCCATAGTTCTTCAGCCACTCTGTCAACCATATGTAATTCCCTAAATCTATTCTTCGCCTCCACTGTATATTCATAAGGGAAATGATTGAGGTCATACCTGAATAGCCTAGTGATTTTCCCTACTTTTTTCAATTTAATCCTGAATTTTGCAATAAGAAGCTCATGATCTGAGCCACAGTCAGTTTCAGGTCTTGTTTTTACTGACTATACAGAGCTTCTCCATCTTTGGCTGCAAAGAATATAATCAGTCTAATTTCAGTCTTAACCATCTGGTATCATGATGTCCATGTGTAGAATTGTCTCTTGTATTGTTGGAAAAGTATATTTGTTAGGTCCACGTATTCTCCTGACAAAATTCTGTTAGTCTTTGCTGTGATACATTTTGTACTCCAAAGCCAAACTTGCTGTTATTCTCGTTATCTTTTGACTTCCTACTTTAGTATTCCAAACCCCTATGATGAAAATGACATCTTTTTTTGGTGTGAGTTCTAGAAAGTGTTGTAGGCCTTCACAGAACAGGTCAACTTCAGCTTTTTCATCATCTTGGATTACTGTGATGTTGAATGGTTTGCCTTGGATTCGAACCAAGATCAGTCTTTCATTTTTGAGATTGTACTCCAGTACTACTTCTCCCACTGTTTTATTATGATGGCTACTCCATTTCTTCTAAGGAATTCTTTTCCACAGTAGTAGATCCAAATTAAATTTGCCCATTTCCATCCATTTTAGTTCACTCATTCCCAAGATGTCGATGTTCAATCTTGCCATCTCATGTTTGATCACATCAAACTTATTTTGATTCATAGATCTTACATTCCAGGTTCCTATGCAATATTATTCTTTACAGCATTGCACTTTCCTTTTACCTCTAGACATATTCATAGTTGAATGCCCTTTCAGCTTTGGCCCAGCCACTTCACTCTTTCTGGAGCTACTTTTAATTGCCCTCCACTATTCCCCAGTAGCATATTAGACACCTTCCGACCTTAGGGGCTCATCTTCAGCATCATACATTTTAACCTTTTGTTACTGTCCATGGGGTTTTCTTGGCAAAGACAGTGGAGTGGGTTGTCATTCTCCAGAATCCTATAGCCTATTTTTCACCAGATATCCAGAAATTTCGACATCTAGCATGGTCCTTGTTGACCTGGGCAACAATTGAGCCGATATGGGTTTCTGTAAATTATGTCTTAACATATTTTTATGGGAGGGAGACACTCTTGGTCTGGCTCCTCTGATGAGATCTGTCCAATATGGTTGAACCTCTGGCATAGCTCTCCTCTTCTTCAAAGCACACAACCCCCACAACTATGCCAAGATGGTGCCTCATTCTGTGTGTGTGTAGGTGTGTTCATTTATTTATTAAATTTATATGCCACCAAACTCAGAAATGTCTCTCAATTTTTGCATGAAATAGCAGCTATAAAATTTAGACAACAATGTCAGCACTGCAGACAAATAGCTGAGCTCAACAATTATAAGTTATGGATCATAGATAGGGGAATTTGGTTTGTATGTGAGATTATTTCTAATTTAGGTTCTTTTCTTTTGTTATTTCTCTTTCTTTCACCTTTCATACATCAAATTCAGAATACAAACAAAAAGACATAATTTTCAAAAATGGCAAACAGTTACATCTGATGACTAATAATGATGACAATTATAAATTATGACATACTGGATATTGGGCAAGTAGTAAGTTCTTTAATGGTGAAGATATTATATTAGGTGCTGTAATGTTGTCAGAATAAACAGGGCACATAGGTTTGGCATCTGGATTTGCTCCTGAACATGGTTCTCATATTTATTGTTCCTAGTCAGTAACTTTTTGAAATTAGGTAACTGTTGCAAAGACCCAGCTTTCTGTAAAAGGCTCTAATGCTGGGAAATATGGAAAGAAAGGGAATAAGAGCATCAGCAGCAGCAAGATGGATGGCCTCAGTTACAGTGGCAATGGATGCATAATTGGGAGATTTGAAAGAACAAGTTAGAAATAGTGTCATGGAGAAGATCTATCTATGTGATAGTATAAAACAACTTACAACACACAATCAATCAATCAAAGCTGTCTTTAAGAAAGTACAGCTTCTTTACGGAAGTCTAGCTTTCCACCCAATGCAATTACGATAAAGTTCTGCTCACAAAGTTCTGCCCATTTCATTGGATTGTAGAGAATAGTTTGTAAACTTCTACATATTCTTTTTCTTTCATGCTACATCTTGATTTTCTTGAAAATGACAAATTAGAACTAGAAATACAGAAGAAAAGTTAGTATACTTGTAAAACTATATGTGACTAGAAAAACAGAATATAAAGTTGAATATGTTCCAATATGCATTTTGGGGAAGTTTTTACAAATTATCCTATATTGGGCATTTTATATAGGACAAATACTTTGTACTTTTGTTTTCTCCTAATACTTGAAAATTTTATTTGGGATGTGTTATTTATGAGTGCAGTATGAGACCTAATCTTCCCCAGAACAATACTGTGAAGTAATTTTGCATTAGCAGGAATAACTCTCCTAGAATCACTCAAGGAGCTTCTATGACAGAAGATTAACTTGAACTTGGGTTTCCTTTCAACACTGTATCATTCTGGCTCTTTAAATTGTAAAAGGATCAGCTATATTATTATAGATTAGATTGTTGAATGTATATTTTTAATGATTTAGTGTTAATTCCTTCTGGTGACATTTTATGGGACAACATTCCTTCTCTTCATGCCTGGTCTCAGGTTATAAGTCAATGTAATTTTTTATCAGAGACTAAAGTGATGGATTTTAGAAATTATAACTACCATCCATCCAGGAGGGCAGGCACATTCTCCGGTTACATGATGACATACTCCTCCATTCTGGCATGGGCATCTTTCTTCACATTGTGGTCCATGCTTGCCAGGAGGACAAAGATCCTCACAGCTGAAAATAAAGCAAACGCACACACACAGAAAGAGTGGTTAACTGTTAGAGAAATTTTAATAATATGTATGTTTTAGTAGGGTTAGGATTATTAATCTGTAAAACCAAATGGAAATTATGCCAATAATTTCTGTACTTAAGATAATTCCTCTACTTATAAATGCCAACAGATTATTTCTATTTTATCAATTTAAAAACAACAAAAATCTTTCACTACTCTACAGGAAATTCTGATCCAGTTAAAGAAGTTGTAATATTAAAAGTTTCAATGTACTGTATTTGCTATTTTAAAAAAATCCTTTATCTACTTTTGATTAAACATTTTCCAAATTGTCTGCTGAATCCTGCTCTATTTTGTGGCAAAATATTAGTCTTGACATAGAGATTATATATTGTTGTTATGTGTAGTATACAATTACTTAGTTAATATTCTTGTATTTCTTATATCCATGGAAAACAACAGATTTATGCCTCGAGCAATCAAATATATTTATTGTACAAAATTAAAATAAATTATGTATAAAAGTATGGTTTTGCTTTCTTTATTTACAATTAACTATTTCCTTTTTAAAAAAAATCAGATCCCTGCCCTGTTTTTGCCTTTTCAGTATGCCTTATGAAATATTTTGAGGTGAATTGCTAAAATGTTCATTCTTCAGATTGTTTTAGGAAAAGATGCTGCCTTTTCTATATTATGCTCTAGGAGCTAAACAATTTCAAAGGAACTTTTGACATGAACAGGCATTGTGGGAGCTGCAGATAAATTCATTATATTTTTATCTCACCTTTTCTCAAATCAACTCCAAGCAATTCTCTATTCAAATCTATTTAGTTGTGATAGGATGGTAAGATGAAAATAATTTTATTGTGATTGATTCTGGGTTATAAAAGAGCAGGAACTTGAACTTGCATTTGCCTGGTGCAAATACACACTATTACCAGAATGTGCTGACTACTGTCTTTCTCATATTTACTGTCATAATATTTCTATTATTATGAAAAATGTCTTAACATTCAGTGTAGCAGGATCTTTTGTAAATCAGAGTTCACTGTATCAGATGGATGAAACAGTATCCTCCCACATCTCATCCAATGGTCTCTGAACCATGAACTATGAAGCTTCAATATATTGGTTAGTCTTGAAGGTGCGACTGGATTCTATTTAAACTATTTCTAGCCTGCCTAAGGACAAAAACCTTTCAACATAGCTTGCATATAATAAAATGACTCAAACATTAATAAAAGCAACATTAAAACTAATACATCATATGAACCTAATGCTCATCAGAAGATTAAAATATAGGTCCAAATTTAGCATATTTCTTTTGCTTATCAATTACCCATGAGTTAGCATATTGGATTTGGATCTGAAAACCATTTCAGTAAAACTATTTATTTTTCTTCCATCACTAGACTAATAATATAACATGAGGATAATATTGCCATCTTTCTTGTAAAAGGAAAAATAACAGTGAAATCCATTAATACTCCACACATAACCAATGTATCAACTGCATACAAAGCTCCAGTATATCCAGGGGGACATTTGCATTCTCCAGTAATGTGATCACAGGTAGCTCCATGCTGACACTGGCATTTTTGGTGGCAATCATTTCCATATGTTCCTTGGTCACAGCGTTCCTCACAGCGCCATCCCTTGAATCCTGCAGTACAATGGCAGGCTCCAGTGATGGGATTACACAAAGCTTCATTTTTACACTGGCAGCGATTACTGCAGTGGGGTCCCCAGTGGTAACTATCACATGCTGCACAGAAAATAGAAAGCAAAGTTACGAAATATTTATTACATTTAGATCTTTTAAGGGATTAAGAACCACCAATTATAAAGTTTAATGAAACAAATCCCTCTAAACACATTCTGTTCCAAGTTTCTCATTTGTTCTCCTTCATGAGGAAATGTTGTGGAGGATTTTTTTAAGATGACAAAATGCTAAATAACCTTTATTATAACCTACATAACCTAAAAGGATTATATGAAGTTCACCAGGAATTTACTAAGCACACACTTAGAGCATCTGCTTTTATTTTCATGCTGAACTGAAAATAACATAGCAAAATTCTTCCTAATAATTTTCACTGGGCCACTTTAGTGACTATTATTCCCATAGCTTTCTCCTAAAGCAAAACAGACCTATTTTTTAGAAGAGACAAAAATAATTCATGTCCTCTCCTCAGACTGATCACTACTCTAGCGGAAAGCTAAATTCTTCAGACTATACAAATAACAAGAGTGGGTTCTTATCAAAGATTTTTTCCATTAATGTGTCATATATTGTACATTACTTAGATACGACAGCTTTGTCTTGGATACAATTGCCTAACGATGTTATGATTTTTAATATGCAATACAAACATGTTTGTGTCTAGACAGAAAAACCCTCTATTCGACACAATGTGAAATGTTTTTATTACTTTTTATTCATTTGTAATGGTTCTTTACTACTCTAACTAATCCACTATTAAACTGCTATCCTATAATGTCTATATAATACATCATACGTTCCCAAAAACTTTTGAAAATATGTATGCTTCCATTAGGTTTGTTGGATTATTTAAGCTTTTCCAAAGACTTATCAGACTGTACCAGTAATTTTGTTTACTATCATTTAGAACAGGCATGTCCAATTCGTAGCTAATGGGTTTCATGCAGCCCTAGATAGCTAGTAATGTG
>JANHZU010001832.1:46122-56186 GCA_032468055.1 Acrochordus granulatus
GTGAATGTCTGTGCATTGTACATGGATGTGTAAGTAGAATGGCATGTAAACATTTTAGGGCAAATTTTTAACCATATTTTAATTGTGTATGTAATGATCCAAATATATTTAATTGCATATATATTGATCCAAATATATTCAAAGTAGATTCTCAAATTGTAATAGGTTAATATGAAACTGTTTTTCTTAAAACCTATTATAATTATAAAATAGCTTATTTAAGAAAGTAAGTAAAAGCTTATTTAAAAATGTAAGATAATTATCTCTTACAGTTTAATATTTATTATTAATCTTTAAAAAAGTATAAGTATAGGCAGCATGTAAGGCATAAAGCTAGCTTATTTGTGGATATATATAATATCTTGACCATTAAGAATGAAATGCTTGTTAAATCCCATTGATTCATTGAAACTGTTTAGGTAAAATAGTGAAGATAATCAGTTCCTTGTTCAGAAATTGTACAGTCAGTTGTTCGTCTCTCACAGGGAACTATAGTTTAAGAATCCAGGAAGCTCTTACTCCTACAGCCAGATAGGTGAGAGAAGAAGAAAAGAGAATAGGGTAAAAAAAGAAGACAGACTTTAAAAAAACAAAAAAGTGGTTTGTTGAAATGGGCTATTACATTCAAGTTTTATAAAAATATTGCATGACAGTAAATTTGCTGCCATGATATTTGTCATACTATCTTTCATGTATTTAAATGTTTATAATTGCATATTAAGGCAGAGTTAATATAATGCCAACACCTCAAAGTTTAATAAACTGCTTGGGAGACTTGTCCTAGATCAACAGTTGATAAATCTGAACCAGATGTAATAACCAGATGTGGTTACTACAGAAAATTCTTCAGTGCAGATACACAGTACTATAATGGAATGATGTATGTCTAGGCATTTATCTTTTGTGATGTACTGTATCTCCCTTGCTGTATTTGTGATCTTCCTTGCTTGTTTCCAACAAGCAAAGTCAATGAGAGAAGCCTGATCCACTTAAGAACCATGAGGAATCCCATAAGACCATGGCAAAAAAGTTGCAAAATCACGAGTGACTCACTTAAAAACCACCTTGCTTAGCAACAGAAGTTCCAGTCCCAATTGTGATCTTATGTTGAGACTACCTGTCTTGTCAGTTTTAATGTATTGTAGGACTTTTTTTTCAGAATATGCCCTTTTTTATTGTATTTAGCCTCCTGTTAGGAAAAAAAAATACAGTCTAAAAAAATTCAAAATGATCTTTGTAGCATGATCTCCTGATTAGTGCAATTGCATTTTATTCTTAAATTGGTAATTTGTGAAATAAATGAAAAAAAATGAAATAAAATTGTAGATAAAAAAGTTATTTATTTCTGAAGAAAATTATGTAAACTCTGAGCTTTCTAAATTTGTGCTTGCATTACAGTAGCTGAAGACTGTAAAGGGAGAAGAGTAAGGCACTGCACTTAGGCAGGAAAAATCAAATGCACTTAGGCAGGAAAAATCAAATGCACAGGTCCAGGATAGGCAGTACCTGGCTCAACAGTAGTGCCTGTGAGAGGAATCTAGGTGCCCTGGTGGACCACCACTTAAGTATAAGTCAGCAGGATGCTGCAGCTGCCAAAAAAATCAACAAAGTCCTAGGTTGCATCAACAGTGGGACAGCATCAAATCAAGGGAAGTGATAATTCTACTTTATATTGCACTAGTGAGGCCACATTTGGAATACTGTGTCCAGTTCTGGTCACCACAATACAAAATGCTGAAGCCCTATAAGAGTTCAAGAAAAGCAACAAAGATGATAAGGGATCTGGAGGCTAAATTGTTTGATGAACAGCTAAGGGAACTAGGTATGTTTATCCTAATAAATAGAAGACTTAGGGGACACATGATAGCAGCTTTCCTATACTTGAAGGGCTGTCATAGGGAATAGGAAGTCAGTTTATTCTTTTTAGCACCTGAATGCAGGATAAGAAACAATGGGTGGAAGCTTGTCAAAGGAAGACCATCTCAAACTAAGGAGGACTTTCCACGATTAATCAGTGGAAAAGTTGCCTTCCAAAGTTGTGTGTGCTCCATCACTGGAGGTTTTCAAGAAAAGATTGGACAACTATTTGTCTGGGATGGTACCTTAATTAGTCAAAGGGTTGGACTAAGAGACCTCCAAGGTCCCCTGGGAGGTTCTTCCCTTCCAGCCCTATAATTCTAATGTTTGTTACAGCTAATTCTTGTCCTTTGCTGTTTAATGTGTATATGGTTTTTTTTTTGATAAAGTATAAACACACACATAGAATGAGAGAGAGAATAATACTCATTATTCAATTTAGATATTTCCCAGATGAACAGGAAGTCTTTGTTTGTAAATGGGATCATAAACTCCTAAGGGCATTATACTACTAAAGTATTAAGTAGTATGTATACTATAAGTAGTATGTATACATACATACTATAAGTAGTATGTATTCTACTAAAATTCTCATATCTGTAACCTTTAACTGGGTGAAATGGTGCATTATAGGGCAACAATTTTTGAAACAATGTACTTCAAATGGGCTAATTTATAGAAACCATCCATAATCAGGAACTATGGCTCTCATGGAATTGAAATTTAGTAAATTTTATAAAACATTCTATAACAAAATTATAAAACATTTTATGAAATAATACATGTCATAAAACATTTCCTGTTTTATAATAATACAATAATAATAATAAATAATACAATGTCATAAAACATTTCCTGTGGTTAATTTCTGATGTTTGTGCTATTCATTTCAAACTGGGCTATTTTCAGGGTAGATATATCTCTCATGTTCTCTCTGAATTTTTAAAGAACTTTTCCAGTACATTAGAAGCTCTCCCATTTTTGAAGGCTTTGTAGAATCTGGTAAGGAAATATCTCTGAAATGATGACCCAACATGTCACAGGTTGTCTGGTGTACTATTAAAACTCTCGTGTTTGTAAACTTTATCTGGGCGAAAGGGTTCATCATGGGGAACAATTTTTGAACTAAGATACCTCAAATGGGCTAATTTACAGAATGCAACCAAAATCAAGGAGCCAGGAATCCTGTGGGACTGAAATTCAACAAATTTGTGGTTGTCTCACTGCTGCTGCCTGGAGTTCAGTAGACAATCCTACCCTACGCCTCCAAAGATTAAGTAGACAAGTCCCAATATTGACTGCCGGAGAGTTGCCAGCTGCAGTCAAGCCAGCAGGAAGCCGCTCCCCTATTTTTTCATTATTAGATATAATAGTATATTGATTGCAAGATTTTTTTCCTGTAATTCTCAATTTTTACTGTGAAATATTAAAAGGAAGAGACACAGTTACTTTCAGATTTCACAGTTATTTTAATTTAGAATACATCTGTATGTATATGAGTGTGTGTAATTTATCTAATCATCTATGTAATAGTACAATGTTTTTGTGTTTCCTCTTCAAGAGCCCACATTTATTAGAATATTTTTATTATATCATGACTACAAATCAAGACTATTAATTGAAAACGGCTCTGTACTTTATTAGGCAATACCTTAAATTGAATCATTGCATGCCAAACAGTAGTGTTTTTGTAATTACATAAAAGAGTGAACTCTTCATAAATTTCTGAGATTTCTTTTCCCTTTTGTGGACAAGATTTCTAAAGTCTTGAGAATACTGTGAAATGAGTTTGTACAATGCAGCTGCCCTGACACTATAGTGTGTCATGAGCATATTCTGAGTAATTGAAGAAACAACCTAGAAGAATTGTGGTGCCAGGAGAATTTAGAACACACACAGATGCTGGACCGAGGCACTGTAGGGTGAAACCACAGAGGAAACAAACAGCTAATGTAATTGCCAAGTACTATATTTATTCTCTATATAGTTGAATATTTGCCCTTTACAAAAAATGCAAAAACATAAATGAGAAAAAAGAGCATATATTAAAAAATGGCATTAATGCTACTTTTTTTCAGTTTAGCAAACATTATCACAAAACAATTATGTGTTCCAGGAAAATTACTTAGGGATGGCATTCTAAGACTGTCCTACGTTTGTTTCATCCAGTCCGCAAACAAGTGCTGAAAAGTCTGCAGATTATTCTCATGGACAAATAGACTCATAAGTGTTACAGTGGAACCTCTGATTGCGAGCATCTTGATGCATGATATTTTCACAAGACGAGCAAAAATTTTTGATAAAATTTACTTTGGTTGACGAGCAGCAACTTGCAAGATGAGCACCGCATGATGAGCTCATACGGGGAATTTCACAACAGAGCCGATGGTTCTTCTCTCTCGCTGTGTAAGAAGCGTAAATTAAGTGAAAGTCATTCAAGAGAAAGAACTCCTGAGACTCAGACTCCGGATTCTCCTTACAGGCTGTCACCCTCCCCCTCCTCTCCTCCTTCTCATCTCCCTCACGCCAGCCAGACCTCTTTGCAAAGCATAGGAAGACTGGCCCTCCCTTTTCCCTGTCTCTCTCTCTATCTCTCTCTCACTCTCTCTGTCTCTTTCCCACACCAGCCAGGATTCTTCTCAAAGCATGTCCACATGCACATGCATGCAAAACACATCCTTGTCACCCGGAACCATCCAGCCCATCCCCCTTCTGCCCATCTCTTCTCCCCTCTCGTAACATGGAGGCAGGTTATGATGAGAAACATTTCCAAACCACCCAGGAAAGACCCCTGGAAAGGCATTGCTGAGGGAAAAGGCCGTTTTGCCTTGAGCAGTGGCAGCAGCGGAATCCTCCCGATCCAACAGGGGCCGCCCAGACAATGCCGGCTGAGCAGCAGCCAATGGCCAGAATCTGCCTCGGAGCGGATCCATAAGTGCTGGTTAATTTGTTCTATTTCTGCTTTATATTGTTTAATAATCATTGTTACTTGTTTCAGATATTAGGGACAATCATTTCTACATCAAATTCCATTGAAAATGGGTTTTTTTGTGAATATTTTGGGGGGCATGGAACGGATCATCCGACTTTACATTGTTTCCTATGGGAAACCTCGCTTCCGTTTAAGAGCAATTCGGACTAAGAATATTCTTCCAGAACGAATTAGGCTCGCAATTGGAGGCTCCACTATATATTGAGGAGCCTTTTCTTAGTGCAATAAAATTAACAATGATAGAATATTGCTGTTGTATATTTCAACCCTCATTATAGTCATGTGAAAACATACACCCTGTTGATTTTTTTACTTTTTCAGCATGTTTCAATATAAAGCTATTTGATCTTCATTTTAACAAATATCATGCAACATTTACATCTGGTAATCTGTTGTGTAATTTAAATAAATACACGCAAATTTCTCATGTGGGAAAAAAAAGCACAACCTTACATTTATCATTACTTCAAATACCTAAAATCAGAATCATGTGCACCAGAATATGTGTAAATTACAACATTGTTAAAGAGGATCTGGGAGGAATCTGTCTTATTTAAACCTCAGACATTTAATTTGATTAGAGCCTGGGCAGCTCAGCGTCACAGAACCTATTATGAATTCTTCATTGTACCAGAGGGTGCTTGAGAAAAATATGAGGCCATTTGTCAAAAGACTGAAGTTCAACCAAAGTGGAGTTTGCAATATGACAATGGCCTCAAACATTTCAATTAATCTACCAAAGAATGGCTGGGGGAAAAACAGGATCTGAAATGACCTTGTCAAAACCTGGATCTAAATCCCACTGAGATGCTATGAGGTGATTTGAAATGGATTTCCATGTAAGAATCCCCTCAAGTATTGCAAAGCTGAAAAATTCTGCATAAAAGAACAGGAAACAAATTCTTCCAATCAATGTCGAAGACCAACAGACAGTTATAAGAAATGCCAGCTTGAGGTAATTTCTGCCAAAGGGAACAATACTAGGCAATAAGCCAAGAGTATATTTACTTTCTCCACAGAAGGAAATAGCATATTTTTTTAAAATGACCATAAAGTCAATTTTTCATAGTTTTTTATATAAATTTAATTGCAACTGTTCCAAAAATGATGCCTACTTGTGGTACAGAGCCACATGGCCTACAGATCCTGAGGGGTAGAGCAGACTGCTTTCCTTCCCCAACATGAGCTCTGGAGATGGTTCAAAGGTAAGTGTGTGATCAGTCATGAGGATGGGGAAGAGGGTATGGGACCCGAGGGCATGGGAAGCAGGCCCAAAGTCTGCGGATCCTGAGGAGTGAGAAAGGTGGAAAATAGGTGGGAGGGGCACTGTAACAATTCTGCAGTCAGTCTTAAGGGTGAATCTGCCTGAGTGTTGTGCATATGACTGATGTACAGTAGTGTACAGGGCTCCTGTAGCTACTGCAACTTCAAAACCAGATTGTAAGTAGCTTTGGGGAGTCCACTGTAACTTCAAATGCCAAGCAACCAGTTGTAAGTCGAGGACTACTTGTATATTGTTTGAATAAATACACAAAATATTAATTTTTCCACATATGTTAAAAAAGAAAAAAAGCTTTAAATGGGATATACTTTTTCACAACTGTATGTGCTGCACCTAAAGTAGTTTATAAGCCAGAGTAATATAAATGATAAATTAATATTTTTAATAAATATTTTTATATTAAGGAATTTGCAATAAAAACTTCTGCAAATATGAATTAAAATGGGAATATTATTTAGCATTTTTCTGGCATTGTCAGGGGAGTAGCAACCACTAAAACAAATAATAACTTTCTGAAAGTACAGCCTCCCTCTGTAAAAGCCACATTAAGCCATCTGGTGTCATTATCCAAAACATGACGTGCTATGGAACTGGTAAACATGACTCCATCTTAACTTACACAAAGGGAGTTTGTCTAAGTCATGCAGTTGCAGTTCTCTAACAGATTCAACTAACGTTTCAGTAAGATTAACTGAGAACAGAGAAATACAGAAATAAATATCTTACTTACATAAAGTACAATAAAACATAAATACCAAATTTTATTTTAATAAATGCACATAAAAATCCAACATTCAACCACATCTGTTACTTTTCTTTTTGAAAATTAAAATAAATGATTTTGGAGCTTATAAATTATCTATATGGTCCAAATATCTGACCTTTGATTGATACCCAAAAAATTCAACAAATACAGTCCATCTTCAACTCAATTCTTAACATGTAGTCCAGTAGAGAAAAAAAATTATGTAGGTGTGTACAATATCAGAGCCAAGGTATTGGAGCAGGAAATTCACCAGAGGCCATGACAACTCACTAGTGATTGAGGGCCTATTACTACCTCTAAATCATTTTGTACACTACTGGTATGGTTATTATAACTGAGTTGAATTATTATAAATAACTCAAGGTGACAAACATACTAATACTTTCTCCTCCTCCTCCTATGAAGAGGATTGGGTTGAGAGAGAGTGACTGGCCCAAAGTCATTCAGCTGGCTTTCATACCTAAAGCAAGACTAGAACCCACAGTCTCCTGTTTTTTCTAGTCTGGTATTCTAGCCACTAATTTTTTTAAAATTGTACTGTTTAATCTTCATCATATGAAATGCCGAGCTGGATGAATCACCAGCTGGAACAATCTACCTGAAGAGATTACGGGTTGTCCAACTATGGAGACTTTAAAGACAAGACTGAATAGCCATCTTTCAAGAATGATTTAATCCTTTACCCTGAACAGTACAGAAGACTGACTAGCTGATCCTTTTGTCTCTTCCAAATGTAATTCTATGATAAAAGGTACAGGTAAAAGTTAATGGTGACTGCAGCCATGAAATTAAAAGATGCTCCTTGGGAGGAAAGCTATGAGTATTCGGATTTCGGTGGCATATAAATTTAATAAATAAATAAAATAAAAGGCAAATCTAGACAGTGTATCAAGAAGCAGAGACATCATCTTGCTGACAAAGGTCTGCATAGTCAAGGCTATGATTTTCCCAGTAGTAATGTTTCCCCTTTCAATCGTATCTGACACTACGGGGGTGTTCATCTCCATTTCATAGCTGAAGAACCTACAACACCTTGTAGAACTAACACCAAAAAGATGTCCTTTTCATCATAGGGGATTGGAATGCTAAAGTGGGAAGTCAAAAGAAAACTGTAATAACAGGGAACTTTGGCCTTGGAGTACAAAATGAAGCAGGGCAAAGGCTAACAAAGTTCTGTCAAGAGAACACCCTGGTCATAACAAACACTATTTTCCAACAATCAAAGAGGTGACTCTACACATGGACATCACCAGATGGTCAACACCAAAATCAGATTGATTGTATTCTTTGTAGCCAAAGATGGATAAACTCTATACTGTCAGTCAAAACAAGACCTGGAGCTGATTGTGGTTCAGATAGTGACTTTCTTACTACAAAATTCAGGCTTAAATTGAACAAAGTAGGGAAAGCCACCAGGCTATTCAGATATGACTTCAATCATATCACTTATGAATATACAGTGGAGATAATGAACAGAGTTAAGGGATTACATCTGGTAGACAGAGTGGCTGAAAAAGTATAGACAGAGGTACCGAACATTGTACACGAGCTACCTACTAAAACCATCCCCCCCAAAAAATGCAAGAAAGCAAAGTGATTATCTGATGAGGTTTTATAAATAGCTGAGGAAGAAGGAAAGTGAAAGGCTAGGGAGAAAGGGAAAAATAAACCCAACTGAATAGAGATTTCCAGAAAATAGCAAGGAGAGATAAGCAGGCCTTCTTAAATGAACAATGCAAAGAAACAGAGGAAAACAATGGACTTGGAGAGACTAGAGATCTCTTCAAGAAGACTGGAAATATCAAGGGAAAGATTTGTGCAAAAATGGGCATGATAAGTGACAAAAATGGTAGGGGCCTAACAGAATCAGATCTGATTAAGAAGAGGAGGCAAGAATACACAGAACATTGATACAAGAAAAAACTAAATGTCCCTGATAAACACAATGGTGTGGTTTCTGACCTAGAACCAGACATCCTAGAGTGTGACATCAAGTGGGCCTTAGGAAACATTACGAACAACAAAGCTATTCCAGCTGAACTATTTAAAATCCTAAAAGATGATGCTTTTAAAGTGCTGAACTCAATATGCCAACAAATTAGGAAAACTCAACAGGAGCCACAGGATTGGAGAAGGTCAATTTACATTCCAATCCCAAAGAAGGGCAATACCAAAGAATGTTTAAACTACCATACAATTGCTCTCATTTCACACACTAGCAAGGTCATGCTCCAAATATAACAAGCTAGGCTTCAGCAGTATGTGAACCAAGAACTATCAGAAGTACAAACTGGGTTTCGAAGAGGCAGAGGACCTAGACATCAAATTGCCAACATACATTGGCTCATGGAGAAAGCAAGGGAGTTCCAGAAAAACATGTACTTCTACTTCATTGACTATACTAAAACTTTTGACTGTGTGGATCACAACAAACTATGGAAAATTCTTAAAGAAATGGGAGTACCAGACCATCTTATCTGTCTCCTGAAAAACCTGTATGCTGGTCAAGGAGCAACAGTTAGAATCGGACATGGAACAATGGATTGGTTCAAAACTGGAAAAAGAGTACAACAAGGCTGTACATTGTCACCCTTTTTATTTAACTTATATGCACAGTACATCATGAAAAATGCTGGGCTGGATGAATCACCAGTTGGAATTAAAATTGCCTGGAGAAATATCAACAATTCAGATATGCAGATGATACCACTCTAATGGCAGAAAGTGAAGAGGAACTAAAAAGCCTCTTGATGAGATTGAAATTGGAGAGTGCAAAAGCTGGCTTGAAACTCAACATTAAAATATTAAGTTCATGGCATCCAATCCCGTCACCTCTTGGCAAATAGAGGGGGAAGAAATGGAAGCAGTGGAAGATTTTACCTTCTTGGGCTCCAAGATCACTGCAGATGGTAATAGCAGCCATGCAATTAAAAGATGCTTCTTCCTTAGGAGGAAAGCTACGGCAAACCTAGACAGCACATTCAAAAGCAGGTCCATATAGTAAAAGCTATGGTTTTCCTCATTGTAATGCATGGCTGTGAGAGTTGGACCTTAAGGAAGGTGGAGCATCGAAGAATTAATGCCTTCAAATTGTGGTGTTGGCGAAAACTCTTGAGAGTCCCTTGGACTGCAAAGAGATCAAACCAGTCAGTCCTAAAGGACATCAA
>JANHZU010001832.1:73876-87740 GCA_032468055.1 Acrochordus granulatus
GCAACGAGAGAGGGGGGCTCATTGCAATCAGGATTCTGGCAAGGTCAGTCACACACACAGTAACGGAGTAAACTGCATTTAGCAGAGTTGGCAGAACGTGCACACTTGCCATGTTGGCAGAACTCTCGTGTGGGATTTCCACCTGTGCAACAATGGAATAAAGCATGCGATTGAGGCGGCAGAACAGGTGTACACACTTGCCACATTGGCAGAACTCTCACGCAGAGTTGCTGCCTGAATGAGAAATACAGAGCACGCTGACTGATGATGCGCAAGTTATCACGCAAAGTTTGCTTGTCGTGTGAGTCGCGGCTTGTTGAGTGGAATAAATTTTATTAATTTTTTTGCTCGTCCTGCGAGTTTCACATTTTGTGAGTTACTCGTCTTGTGAGGTACCCCTGTATATGTAATCCAGAGTTTGATAGAACAGACATGATTAAAAATGAATTGTAATACAAGGGTACATATAATTTCATAATTAGATTAGAATGTAAGAGGGGAACATGTGTATTGTGGAAAGATATCCATACAGTTAGGTTAGGAATGTTATATGAGTAAGGGTTTGTTTTCTCCCACTCTCACTATTTTTCCCTCTTTTCTTTTTCCGTTCTCCCCCAATTATTTTGCTTTTTTTGTTTTGTGTTACATTGTAGGTATTGTTTTATTTGTTGTTGTGTGCTGTATTACTGTGTATTTTATGTTGTATTTTGTTTGTTTTTCTATGTTGTTGAAAATTGATAAACAAATTGAAAAAAGAAGTTCCTGCTCAGTTCCTTACATTGGTGGTAGTGCAGATCAAAATTACCTTAAAAGGCCTCATGTGCTCTAGAAGCATTACAAAACCATAGCAAAGGTATAAAAAAAATTACAGGAAGGTAAAGGAGACCCTGTCAGTCGTGACCGACTCTAGGATGTGGTGCTCATCCCCATTTCTAAGCCGAAGAGCCAGTGTTCATCCTGGGACGGCTCCGTGATCATGTGGCTGGCATGACTGGACACCTAAGGCACACGGACACTGTTACCTTCCCACCAGAAGGGGCGGTACCTATCTATCTACTTGCGCTCGCGCGCTTTCGAACCACTAGGTGGGCGGGAGCTGGGGCGGAACAGCAGGCACTCACCCTGCTGCGCAGCAATGCTGGGTCGCGAACCCAGGCTGCCGACCTTCCAGCCGGCAAGCCGAGCTCTTACCCACTTGCGCCACCGCAATTACCCAAAAAAATTACCCATACCTTAATTCATGAAAACACCCCTACAAATCCTTCTCTGACCTGTATTTTTCCCTTTAATGTACATACAGATAGTCCTTGATTTACAAACACAACTGGGACCAGAATTTCTGTGGCTAAACAATGCAGGCATTGAGTCACGCCCAATTTTATGACCTTTCTGCCACAGTCATTAAGCAAATCTGGCTTTCCCCATTGACTTTGCTTGTTGGAAGCCCTCTGGGAAGGTCACAAATGGTGATCACATAACCCCAGGAAGCTGCAACTGTTGTAAATACATTAAGGTTGCCAAGTGCCCAAATTTTCATCATGTGACTACAGTGATGTGCAACGGTTGTAGGTGTGAGGACCGGCTGTAAGTTACTTTTTTCAGTGGCATTATTTGCCCTTAAACAAATTATCATAAGTTGAGGACGACTTGTATTTTGTAAGCAGATGCAGACATTTTGAGCCTCCCTTTCAACCATGCATCTGCCTATTCATATGTCCCATGAACCCTAGATGTGATTTTTTAATCAGAACAAGCTTTTGAAAAATCTACAGTTTATATGTTACAAATACTCTCATGAAATTTTAAAAACCAAAAAACAAGAGCCAACTACCTGGATTGGCAGAACAATGGTTAAATTGTAGATTTCAAAGAAAATAAAGATACATCAGTTGCTTTCTCATCTGTGGCAAAATATCCTCAAATTATAGGAAGAGAGACATCCATTAACTCAGTCTGCTTTTCCACAAGTGAGGCACCATCCCTCCTGGCAAGCAAATGGGTAAGTGGAAATTTACAACTACATTTGCCTCACTCGGTTCACCGTCTCTGTGAGAGTGATGCAAAAATGAGGAATTTCCTCGAGGCCATTTTCCTCATCTTGAGGGGCACTTAGTTGAGTTTTCCCTTTTGGGCAACTCTTGGTTAAAGACACTCTAACTCTGAACTGCCCAAAGACGTGACGTATTCCAGCTTCAAGGTTGGCTAGAGGCTAATGTAACCCTCTTTTAACCCAGAACAACCTGTCCATTCGTATATGGAAGGAAACAGACTCCTCACGGCAGCGACATTTGGGGGGTGAGGGGAAGAGACCCCGCGACGGAGCTGAGGCGGCTTCAACGAGGGACCGAAGGGAGTTACCTTCATTGCGCGCATGCTCCTCACAGGTGGTCACTCTGCCGCGGCTCCTCAAGCCCGTGGCTAGCCGGGAGGGGAAGGTGGAGGAGGGGGACTCGCGGCCAGGGGAAGCCTCCCCACGCCGGGCCAGCTGAAGCTCTTTCCAGCGGAGCGGGACAGGCTCAGGCACGCGCTCATGTGACTCTCCGCCCCGCCGGCCCAACCCGGTCCCGCCATGGCCAACTGCCAATGCGGAGGGCGGGGCACGTCGGTCGCGGAGCACGTGCTCCGGCACCCGGCGGCGCGGGGGTCACTCGGTCCCGGCCGCCCAGCGGGATGCCTCTCCGGCTCCCTCCGGACGGCGGTTCGCCCTCTCTTCGCCCGACGCTGAACGACGTTGAAAGAGAAGGGGGGAGCCGACGCGCTTAATAGTTAACTCTAACGAAAGGCGAAATGTCGCCGATTTGGGTGAGCGTCGCAGAGCCTCGCGGGGGGAGGGGTGAAATCGGTCGCCTGTCTGCGATGACCTCCAACCCGAAATTCCTCGGGCCCTCCGAAGCGCCGTGGCGTTTCTTTCACGCCGGCTTTTAATCTCCTTTCCAGAGGGCGGACTTGCGCCGAGAACAAAAGGAGTCGTCGGAAAGCGCTCCGCAGCGCCGCTTTCGCCGGCGAACCACAGAAAACAAAGAAAACGCCTAATGGGCTTTTAATAGACACCTGAAGAAAAGCAGTAGAAAAGCGGATGCGTGCGATTACGGAAACGAGTCTGACCGCGAAGGTTCCGTGGACGCCTCGGATTTCTGCAACTCCGAAGGCGACGGTTCGTCCAGCGCCATTTCGAGCTGATGTCAGGGCAGCACCTCCCGGGGGAGGGAAGGAAGGCCGGACGGAGCGACGCTTCCGCGGAGACCCTGTCGGCAAGGAAGGAGGACGTTGAGCCCGAGTGCTGCGTTGCCTCGTGTCTTGGCTTGTACTTGCGAAGAGTCGAGAGAAAAGGGGTGTCCTCCTGGGCAGTTAATGTTTAAATCCATATCGATTGTCTTTTGTAAACGGTATGGTGAACCTGGCCGTTGTGCACTCTGGAGCGCTCAGATGCTCTTTGCTTGTTCCAAAAAATGAGAGCTGAATACAGCCTTCCCTGCAATAATATCTATTAACACTAAATGTTATTTACAGGCTAGGCTTTTCTGTAATAGCAACTGCTAGATTTTGGGGATAAAAGGTAAAGGCGGTGCCAGTTGTGTCTGACTCTAGGGGGCAGTGCTCATCTCAACTGCAGCTGAGGGAGCCTGCATTTGTTCAAAGACACTTATGTGGCCAGCATGACCTTACACCAAAGGTTATGTTTCTCACCAAATAGGCAGTACATATTAATCTACTTGCATTTTTACATGCTTTTAAACTGCTAGGCTGTCAGGAGCCAGGCAAGTAGCAGCAGGAGCTCACCCCACTACATGATGGTGCTTGCATGATAAATACAAAAGCTGGCCATGTTTGATATGATTACACTGCTCTTTTAAATAATGATTGAACTGTTAATTAATCTTGAAAACCACTCTTAGGTAATCCATCAGAATTCCTTCACTGCACATCCAGTTTAATTCTTTCCACTTATTTATTTATTAAATTTTACATTTACATACTTACATAACTTTCCAATGGCCCCTGCCCTCAATTCAAATTATTTCCAAATTCACAAAAAGCTAATTAGAACTGAGAGTTGTTTTTTTCATTTGTGAACAAATTGAAACTCTTGTTTCTCAAGTTACATGAATACCTGTTTGCAAAATGTCAACTTTTTTAGAATTTTGGTGGATTAATGAACATTGATGACTATGGTGGAAAATTACAGTTTCTGTCACAGTCATCAATGTTGAACAAATCTATGTATGAGAGAAAGATACTAAAAGTTGTATAGAAGTAATATCTTCTCTAATTTTTTATGAACAAATGCAATTTGCCACATGTAAGTGCATATGCATAAATATTTGTGGTAGAATTAGGGTACTTAACCAATAACTAATTTCACTCCATTGGGGAAGGAAGAGTGTATGTTAATGTTGTTAAAGCACTAATGGAAGACATTAAGGCACTATGCTAATGAGAACATTATAAAACCCCGTTGAGCATTCAGTTAAATGCCTTGGGAGCCAAACCAGAATCTTTACATCCATAGTTACATGAGGTAGAATAGAATTTACAAACACTAATCTTTCCTTGCATCATTGAATATAATGTGTAATGATTTATTCAATTTCTATAGTTACCTGTCTCAATCAATGACTCTGGGCAGCTTAAAATTAAAAACAAAACATTTTAAAACATTTAAAAAATCTAAAATATACATAGCAAATGATGAAGGAAAAATGATCAAGTCCTGTAATGGTATGGAGGAAAGACCTTGGGAGACTTGGGCAAAGAAAAGAATCAGATAAAGGCAGTGTAACCTGCAACTGGATAGGTTTGAAAAAGACTCTCCCTAGTTTCTTGGGATATAAAGGAGATGGGAGGGAGGGAATGTTCTTTCACACTTATAAGATTCTGTCAGTGTAGGATTCTGGTTGTGATTCCTACCTGTTTACCCCAAGAGGCCAAGTCCTGATGCTGAAGTGATTCCTATTGGGAGTAAGCTTTTGTTGAAAGAAAAGACAGCTTTTTCTATCAGTACAGTAAAGCAAGAACTTTATCTAGTGGAATTATCTGATTGAAACATGCCATAGTAAAGGATTCTTTTCAATTTGTAAATAGAAGAGATGTTACATAATTAAGTAATGTAATTGAGTAATGTAACAATATATTTTGTATAAAATGTGTACATTGTTTTTTTCTAAGTAATAACCTGAAAACAAAAGTTCCTATTTTTAAAAATGCCAAAGAAATTCTGATGAATTATTTACAAATTTATCTTTTATGCAAGAAAAAGACTTGCTTTAAATAAATTTATCTTTTATGCAATAAAAAGACTTTTATTCAAAGCAATAGATACTGTGAGATTAATCATTAAAATGGGTCACACAGTAGGAGTATTGCTCTAAGTATATGAGAAGGAATGCCAAGTTAATTGATCACATACCTCATACCTAAAGAGTGTACAGTATCTGTATATATAAACAAAGACGCGCGCACACAACCCTAGTAATGTAACTATTGTATTTATTACCTTCCCATGACTTATATAGAAATAAGAAGGGCTTTTAAGGATTTTTATTCTTAAGGTCAAACTATATAACTAATCTGATTTTTGTTTTTGTGCCTTCATGTCTACCTGGACAAGTCCCTGCCATTTTTTTGGCAAGATTTTGGAAATGATTTGCCCTTGTCTTCCTAGGGCTGAGAGAGAAGGACTGGGGTAACCCATCTGGGTTCGGAACTGGAACTCAGGGTCTCCTAATTTCTAGTTTGGTGCCTTAACTACTACACTAACCTACTCTATCTCTATAGAATATTATAACTTCATCTTAAATTCCCACTCATATATGACAAACTAATACAATTTTCTCTCAATTCACACTTGACAATGTACATGAAGATTACTTTTGCTGTGTATCATTCTACATCTTAAGATATTAAAAGAGAAATGTCTGGATTGAGAGATTTTTGCAATAGTTTGCAAGGTATTCAGTTCAAACAAACAACAAATTACCACATCCTCCCATCAGACAGTTTCTCCACTGCTATGTGTTCCCAAATGTTTGTTCCTGGAAAGGAATTGCTTTCTTTCCTGTGGGGCAGTATCAGCAGCGTAGACTAAGAAACCACTGCCATCTAGGTCAGAACCAGTTTGATGTAGAGAAGGTGCTGGCCAAGAAACCAGGAGACTGCAAATTATGGTCCACTTTAGGCATGAAATTCAGCTGGGCGACTTTGGACCAGTGCCTCTCTCTTAGCCCAGCTCACTTCATAGGCTGGTTGGTGTGGGGAAAAATAGGAGGAGGGAGAAATATGTATGCTCACTTCCTTGAATTCCTTGTAAAATAATAAAGCAATAAAGCTTTTTTGTTATAACTATAACAACGGAATACAATAGTTTATTAACTGATTAGCCTTGCAACCTTATCAATAAATAAAAATACATATGAGTAAAATAGATGGAAGGTATGTGATAATACAAAGAGTCAGCAATCAGATCAGTGAATCTTCCTTGCAGGGTATCCCAATTTGTTTGATATATCAGGTTCTTAGCTCAACTGCCTTAATTAAAAACTTAGCAATTCTGCATATATATGTGTGTGCATGTGTACATATGTATGGTAAAATATATACACACACAGTATATTCAAAGTTTCCCCTGCCAGTTGTGTCTGATTCTCGGGAGTGGTGTTCATCTCCATTTTATCGCTGAAAAGCCAGCATTATTCTGATGACAATTCTGTTGTCATGTGGCCGGCATGACTATATGCCAAGGCACAAGAACCGCTGTTACCTTCCCACTGGAGGTGGAACCTATTTATTTGCATTTTTACATGCTTTTGAACTGCTAGATTGACAGGAGCTGGGGCAAGTAATGGAAGCTTACTTTGTTATATCACAGCACTTGGGTCTTAAATTACTGACCTGCCAGCTGACAAGTCCAGCATGTTAACTGCTCATGGCACATTGACCTAGCAGTTGAGACACTGGACTTGCTGGCCAAAATGTCAGCAACCTGACTTCAAGACCCATGTGCCGCATAATGGGGTGAGCTTCCATTATTCGTCCCAGCATTTGCCAACCTAGCAGTTCATATAGACAGACAGACAGACAGATACATGAAAATATATACTCTGTGTATAGATACAGATATAAGCCCAGGAGAAACTAAGACAATCTGTAATTTGGATCCAGTGGGTTATTCTTTCCAACAGGGATAAGTATCTAAACCTAAAAGGGGCAAACTATAGTACAGAATCTTGCAAGTCTGAATGTGTTCCTCCTCGTTTTGTCTTTCTGTGAATTAGGGAGGGGCCTCTCTGAGATATTTCCTCAAATTAGCTTCTTGAAATGGGCTCAAGCCCTCATCATCCTTGCCTTAGTATAATAGTGCTGTTCCTTCTGTTCTTTGAGGCCATTCCTTACTCCCTCTACATTTTACTGAATACATATATACTTCCATCTGTGCATATAGCCCCAAGTTAAACTGCATGTATGTTCATTTAATTTTTAAACTTTAATTCTGTATATAGAAAATGTTAAAATGCACATAATTGCAGGCATGGCAAGCTGCTTTTTCAACTATTATTATTTTCCTTATATTTTTTAAGTCAAATGACACACCATTTCACTGTTTTTCTAGTCACCCTCAGCTCCCAAATAACTTCTATCTCAGGTAACTGGAAAAACAGTGAAACAAGCCATATGCTGGTGTTTCTTTTGTATTTTTTTAAAAAGCACTAAGAGACTATGGTAAGCATTGATTCATTTGTAAGGACGTTTGTGCCTCTGTTAAGTAAGCAATGAATGCTAGGGTTAATCTGCAACAAAGTGAGGCATGCTATCAGAAACTAGAATGTTTGAGGGAGTTTAAGAGTCATGGCAGTAAGATGGGCATCCAGATAAACTATTTAAATAAGTAATGCATTGTTTAAATAAATAAACATGAAATAGTGTCCTTCAGAAGTGGAGCAATAAAACCAGGCATGAGGTCACTTTGACCATGAGTTTCAGATTAATAGATAGCAAAGCTATCACTTTCTGCCCTTCAGAAATAGTGGAGGAAGTGGATATCTCATGTTTTTCTTGGAACAGATTTTTGGCTCATAGCTAGTCATTAAAACTTTCCTGCTCTTAGCCATTGCCAGTTCTTGTTATCTGCTTTGCCTGCTATTTTTTTCAATGTATTGGCCAAGTAATACTTTTGCCTTGCCATCTCTCTTTTCTATTTTTTGTTTAGTCTTTCTTGTAGGACAGTTTGGTTTCTCCAGTAGTTAGTAAGTCTTCATGGTGTACTAGCTTTGGTGCATCTTCTTTCCTGTCCTTCAGATATTTTTCCAGTATCCTTTTTCTTTTTCAACCTGTCTGGTGTATTTGCAACATTGCATGCCCACTATGCTCCTTGGTAAGTAGAGTTTGTCAATATTACTCTGTGGATGAAGGGCTTGATGCACTGCCATTATTTTTCTGATCTTCCTATCCAGGGCTTCTAATTCTGCTTGAGTCTAGCCCACTATTACAGTTGCCTAGGTTTTAATTGCCCTGATGGTATTTTCTCCATTGAGTTTGGACTTTAAGATCTTCTTCACTCTCATGATATATGCACTTCTGATCTTCTTGACCTCAGCGTGCCTGATGTTGTCAGTTGAAGGATGCCCAGGTATTTGTAGCGATCATCTTCATCCAGATCCTTGATGTTATTTCTATAGGGTATCTTCCTTTATTCTGTTTTCATTATTTTTCCTCTGCTGATGGAACAGAGTGGCACATTTGTCCAGTCCAAACTACTGCAATATCTTGACTGCATATATTAACAGTGTTGAACAGCAATTCGATGTCAGATGGTGTTTCTCCATATGGGTTCAGACTGTACCTGTAAAAAGGTAGGATAGCCTGGCAGATGTTTTTGATGTTTGATAGCCATGACTTGATTTGTTCAGTATTATTGATAGAAGAATCAATGCAATGGCAAACAGTATGGTAACACTGAGTCTCCTTGAAAGATTCCTCTCTTGATTCCCTTTCACACTCTCTCACCACTGACCAGCATTTCTGCCATTGGTCTTTGCATTAAGCTTCTGATGTTTCTACTGTCTCATGTTATTTTTAGGCACTTGATTATCCAATCATGTGGCAGGGAGTCAAATGCCTTTTTGTAATCAATCCAAGCTACATTCAAAGGAAGAATTAATCTTCCTTTTTTGCAGTTTTCCAAAATCATCTTGTCAATTAAAAGCTAGTCTTTTATTCCTCTTCTATTTGGGAAGCTTCCTTTCTGCTCATGTGGAAAGTGCTTGCTTTCAACTAGATGCTATTGCATTGCATTAGCTACAACTCCCTTTATCAATTTGAAAGTTGTTTGTATGCAGGTCATTGGCTTGTACTGTAGTTGCCTGATGCTGCCTCTTTTGTTAGCTCTTTCAATTGTCAGGTAGATTTTGCCAGCTGTTAACCAATTTCAGCTCCTTGCAGTATTTTGTTAAACTGCTTGTCAGTGAGTGGGGTAGATCAGTCAGCTGTGTCAGCCAAAAGCCATACATTTCATATGGTGCTGACCAATTCTTGATCTTCTCTACCCTTTTCTTCACTATCTCTGCTATTATTACAAGTTCTTTCAGTTTCTTTTTTACTCTTAGCCATCTTCTTTATCCAAGCTGCATTTTTGCTGTATTCTTTGAGTTGCCTGATAACTGTGCTCAGAACAGCATTGTTTATTTTTGTCAGGTGTTGACTGGTTTATTGCAGTCTCTCCACTGATGGATTGGTAGAAATACTTCTGACTTGACTGAAATTTGAGATTTTGCCTATAGTGTGCAATTCAAGCTTTGTATCTGCTGGTTTTCTTGGCTATGACTATTTGCTACTTTATTATTTCTAGAGCTTGTTTCTGGGTGATATTTCTTGATCAGGTATTCTTTGGTTTTCTTGTCTTATTCAGCTTGTTTTCTCCCATCTGTTCTAGCTTGCTTGCATCTGAACTTAGCAACCTTAATTTCCAACCTGATCTTCCACTTTGATGGTGCCCTATTCGGCTTTTTTTCTTGTGTGTTGATTTTGCATCCAATGTATTCAGTGATAACTGCAGTCATACTGTAGAGGAATAATACTTTTGCTCACACATAAGGAACCGTATAAACTACAGTTGCCTGGCTAGGGCTGATGGTTAAAGCCTCAAATGGCTGAAGGGCTGATAGTTTGAAGTCCTGCTGCTGTGAACCACCCAGTTACATAAATCATCAGGAGGGGCCCTTCTAAAGATGCTTCTTTTGCCAGAAGCTTGACTGTTGGCGTGATTCTCAGGAAATGGCATGCAATCCTCAAGAAGCTTGTTTCTCCACCAATTTAGCCAGATTTCACTTCAAGATGGCAACACAGATGGCAGACTCAATGAAGCTAGCTCTTGTACTTGCTATTTTTGTTTGTTTGTTTCTGTTGCAATTCTACAGTTCTCTGTAAGTCTTTGAGGACTACATATACCAGAGGAGAACTGGACATTGGATGATTTCCTATGAGTGTTTCTCCTGTTTTTGAAGACAAGGTGAGAAGGTATGTGGACATCTTGCTTGGGGGAGCTGCAGTGCTTTGTAGCAACTTCAGAAAAAGGAGGAAGGGGAAGCATGTATGCAGGAGAAGAAAGAAGAGAGGAAAATGGGTGCTATAGTAAAACTGAGGAGGGGATTTCATTCATCACTCCCATCCATTAATCTTACAAACTTGAACTCAATAAAACAGGTGAATTGCTCCTCGTAAATCAGATAAATGCTGATTTTGCAAACTCTGCAGTACTTTGCTTCAAAGAAACGGCTCAATGAAACTTTTGAATTCAGAAATTCAGATTCTGGAGTTTCAGATTGACAGCAGATCAGGTGACAGACATCTGCGGGGGGGGGGAAGGTGAGGCATCTGCTTTTCTACAAATGAAGGCTGGTGTTAAGGTATCACAGTGTTAGAAAATATTTGCAATGTGGACTTGGAGGCATTATTCATAAACTGTCCACGAGAGTTCTCTTCCTTCATTCAGGTTGGAGTATATATTCTTCCACAGGCTTCTATTGGTAGAGCACTGAAAAATGTAGCTGATTTTATACTTCACACAGAACAAAAATATCCAGACTCTTTAATTATTGTCTTAGGGGATTTTAACAGAGCAAATCTCATCCATTAACTGCCCAGATATAGACAACATGTCAGCTGCCCCACTAGATACAAACATACACTGGATCATTGCTATGCTATAATAAAAGGTGTTTTTTGCTCTATACCCATCTATTGGGCAATCTAATCATTGAATGATACACCTCAGCCCCATGTGTAGACAGAAACTTAAAACTGCAAAGCCTATGGTCAGAACAGTGAAGAGGTGGTCTTTGATTGCACAGACTGGTCTGTCTTTGAAGTTGCTACATCAGTCTTGGATGAACTAAGACTGTGACATTATACATCAGCTTTTGTGAAGAGATATATGCCTACCAAAACCTTGCACGTATACAACAACAACAAGCTCTAGTTTTTAGTAAAACTCAAGCAGTTTTGTCATGAAGAAATAGTCTACAAGAATGGAGGTAGGAACATTCGAAACAATGTAAAACATCTTAAAACAGCTAAAAAACATTACATTTTGTATTTGTTGTTGCTTTATGCTGGGTTTTTACAATTGTTGTTAGCTACCCAGAATCACTTGTTTGAGATGAGCAGCCATATAAATTAATAAATTTCTTTAGCATCTGGACAATTGCTGTCCCCTTGATAAGTTTTCCCAAGAAAATCTGCTGGCTCTGCTGAATCTAATATACTAATATATCACTACATACATATTTTGCAAAACTCTTGAGAATAAAAGCTCACCCAAATCCTCATGTACAAACAAGTTAATTTTAATACAGTAATTGGTTTTTAAATTCCCAACTTATTTTTAGTCTAAGATTCTGGTAGAATAATAGCATGTCAGCACCTCTTTTAATCTGTTGAGATAGCAATGTGTTTCATGTACGCTTTCATTAATCTTTGGTTAATATTAATAGGTAAATTATTGTTTAGTTGCTCAGTTGTGTGTGACTTTTTGTAACCCCATGGACCACAGCATGCCAGACCTCCCTGTCCTGCACTGCCTCCCGGACTCCACCCAAATGCACACTCCTCACATCTATGATGCTATCTAATCATATCCTCTGCATTCCCTTCTCCTTTTGTCTTCAATCTTTCCCAGCTTCACGGTCTTTTCTGATGAGTCCTCTCTTCATATTATGTGGCCAAAGTACTTGAGCTTCAGCTTCAGAAACTGTCTTTCCAGTGAACAATCGGATGATTTCCTGTAGGACTGACTGGTTTAATCTCCTTGCAGTCTAAGGGACTCTCAGGAGACTGCTCCAGACTATATATAATTTGAAGGCATCAGTTTTTCAATGCTCAGCCTTCCTTATGGTCCAACTCTCACAACCATACATTATTACTGGAAAAACCATAACTTTGACAAAACAGAAATTTGTTGCCAAAGTGATGTCTTTGCTTTTTAATATGCTGTCTAGGTTTGCAATAGCTTTCCTCCCAATGAGCAAGTGTCTTTTAATTTTATGGCTGCAGTCACTGTCTGCAGTGATCTTGGAGTCCAAGAAGATAAAATCTGTCACTGCTTCCATGTTTTCCCTTGTATTTGACAGGAAGTGATGGGATCGGATGCCATGATCTTAGTTTTTTTAAGGTTGAGTTACAAGCCCACTTTTGCACTCTCCTCTTTCACCCTCATCAAGAGTCTCTTGCTCTTTGTTTTTTCCCATTAGAGTGGAATCCTCTGCATATCTAAGGTTGTTGATATTTCTCCCAGCAATCTTAATTCCAGCTGGTGATTCACCCAGCCCAGCATTTTGCATGATGTTCTCTTCATATAAATTAAATAAGCAGGGTGACAATATACAGCCTTCTTGTACTCTTTTCCCAATTATGAACAATCAGTTGTTCAATGTTTGGTTCTTACTGTTACTTCTTGATCTGCATATAGGTTTCTCAGGGGACAAGTAAGGTGGTCTGGTATTCCCAATTCTTTAAGAATTTTCTACAGTTTGTTGTGATCCACACAATCAAAGGCTTTAGTGTAGTCAATGAAGCAGAAGTAGAAGTTTTTCAGGTCTCCCTTGCTTTCTCCATGATCCAGCAAATGTTGGCAATTTGATCCCTAGTTCCTTTATGTCTTCAAAATCCAGCTTGTACTTCTAGTAGGTTCCAGTTCACACACTGCCAAAGCCTAGCTTTTAGTATTTTCAGTTTATCCTTTCTAGCGTGTGAAATGAGTGCAATTGTACGGTAGTTTGAACATTCTTTGGCATTGCCTTTCTTAGGGATTGGAGTGTAAACTGATCTTTTCCAATCCCATGGCCATTGTTAAGTTCTCCAAATTTGCTGACATACTGGGTGCAGCATTTTAACAGTATTATCTTTTAGGATTTTTAATTGTTCAGCTAGAATATTGTCACCTCCACCAGCTTTGTTGTTAGTAATATTTCCTAAGGCCCACTTGACTTCACACTCTAGTATGTCTGGCTCTAGGTCAGTGATCACACGACTATGATTATCAAGGACATTTAGATCTTTTTTGTATAAATCTTTTGTGTATTCTTGCCACGTCTTCTGAATCAGTTCTGCTTCTGTTAGGTCCCTACCATTTTATCCTTTATCATGCCCATTTTTGCATTAAACCTTTCCTTGATACCTCCAATTTTCTTGAAGAGATATCTAGTTTTTTCCAGTCTATTGTCTTCCTCTATTTCTTTGCATTGTTCATTTAAGAAGGCCTTATTATCTCTCCTTGCTATTCTCTGGAAATCTGCATTCAGTTGGTTATATTTTTCCCTTTCTCCCTTCCCTTTTGCTTTCCTTCTTTCCTCAGCTATTTGTAAAGCCTCATGAG
>JANHZU010001832.1:106028-118146 GCA_032468055.1 Acrochordus granulatus
TAACTCCGTCCTCATCAAAACAGTTATTAAAATAAACTAGTATGTAACTGGCTTGGTTTTAGAAGTAATATAGCTTTCAGTCCCCTTGACAGTTACATGAACAAACAACGGGCTCTTTGTTCTCACTAATTACCTAGAAGGCCTCGTGTTCAAAGAATCCTTGGCCAAAGAGAATAAGATGGCTTACAATGGCATGAGCTCTCTTCTCTTCAAGGCAAAGAAACTCTGATATTGCCAGTGCCAACCACACTGCTTGCCTCATTAATTGTGAGAGAGTATAATTTGCCACTGGTCCATGAATATGAACATTCATTTGCAGGATGGTAATAGTGATGGAAAGAACAGTGACTTTAAATGGTGTACTTGAGGAGGCCATGTTGAGGGGAGGGCGAATGGGCCCGAAAAATCACTGATAAGAGCAGATTCAGGAGTCTTCTGGTTCCTTTTGTCTCTTCCTAAAATAGTAGATGTTAGTGTATAAGTAAACTGAGGTTGAATAATAAAATTTCTAGTAATGCAATATTTCCTGATGGATCCACAGTTTTGTATGCAATGGGAAACAATTGCATTTAATAGGTAGGAGAGAAAACACCAATGTCAGGGTGGCAAAAAAATATATGTATGAAAATCTTTGAAACTCATAGTCTCCAAGAATATCTTATTATGAGTTAGCCAAAAATTACAGATTGGCATAGTATAAGAAATGCTTTTTTAAAACACTAAGACAATTTCAAACACTCTGTAATGCTTACGTGGCTCCTTAAAAGTCACCATGCACAATGTTTCTCCCTGAAACCAGATTATCAAGTGTTCAGCTGCAAAGAGAGTCAAATGGTACAATCTAACATTTGCTTCCTGGAAGCTCTACGAGGTTTAGTGTCACTATTAAGGACTGACAGTGATCACCTGGCTTGGAGGATAGAAGAGACAAGCTGTTCATGTAGTTTCAGCCACCACAGCTCTCAGGATACAAAGGGAGCCCATATAAATGGCCTATAAATGGCCATTTCAGATCATCCCAGGAGAGAACTTCTACCATCAACTTCCATCTGCTGTCCCCTTTACAGAATATCAGATAATCACATTTCCAAGTTTTTGGAGGGAATCCTTTCAAACACCGGTTATATTTCCTTATCAAATTAAATTTGGGGGATTATCTTAAAATTGCAAAGAAGCTATTGACATCATTAAAGATTTATTGGAAAGTTCCATTTAACCAAGTGGAAGGAAATATACATAAATATGCACAGAAGGAGACCAGAATAATGTTAAATATAGAATGAGAGTTTGGCAGAAAGATTTTTTTGGCTAACACATGTATATTGTTATTGTGAATAATAAATGTATTGATTTATAGTTTTGGTAAGATGCTTCTTTAAAGATTAGTAATTTTATAATACTGGAAACAAAGAGTACAAAATTATCCCTGGAAGGGTGGAGTGTCTTCCAAGAATCTGCACTGTAATTTTTCTTTTATCTGTTCATGGTACGTGCAAGGCATCAAGCAAATTTTAAAATTGTATTTAAATTTTACCTATTGAAAAACACTAAAACACTGTCTTTTTTTTTTAAAAAAAAGGACTGCTAAGAACTTAATTAAAGAGATTAAAAGAGCAAAGAATCCTGACTCCAGTTATCTTCTTTGCTTTGAATTAAATGGATGATTGCCATAAATTGCCTTGTATGTGTGCTTAACTGCACAGTTTACTCTGTGTGTTCTCAGAAGTAGCAATGCTGTGTTCAGTGATGCATCCATTTCACCCAGAAAACAAATAACCCCTAATGCTCTTTTTTTCAGACCCTATCCTTTGGTAACAGAGGAGAAGCTCAGAAGGCTATCAGTTGAAGGCCTTGCAGTGAATGTGTCAAAGCAGGTCATGCAGCCTTTGCAAGTCACCTCCTTCCAAGAACAACTTGCTTCTCCCTTGGTAATGCCCAGGCTTGAAAGCAATTCACCTCAAACACGAGACCCAGAGGAGGATCTATTGTGCATTGCCAGAACATTTTCATTTCTGCGAGAATCTGGTAAGGATCCAATCAGTACTTTGGATCTTTTGAATAAGAACTTATTGTATATTGTTAAAGTGTCCACTTCCTTGTTGCTAATGAGAGCAAATAGATCTCTTTTAGGGCAATTGGACTTTAAAGAGCAGAATTCCGAAAAGGCAAAATGATTCCCCAATATGGTTAGTGTCATTTGTGTGGAGCTGCAATTCCATAGCTCTTTATCTGCAAGCAAGCCCCAAGTAATTCGGGGGCACTTCCATAGCTCCCTGAATAAGTCTTCTGGAAGCTGAACTTCATAAATGCCTTTTCTAATATCTATGATATTTCCTGTTATGACAGTGGATAAAGAGTATTAGTTACAGAGGGAGTGTGCCATAAATGCCACCTGAGTTCACAAATATGTATATATATGTGAGTAAAATAGAAAGTGAATCAATAAATATGTTTCTTTTCCTGTTTTTTTAAACAAATAGTTTGTCCTTCTTACCCATGTATTTTCTGGGACTTTCTTCCAGGCTGGTATTGGGGTTCTATTACAGCCAGTGAAGCCAAGCAGCAGCTCCAGAAGATGCCAGAGGGGACTTTTTTGGTGCGGGACAGTGCTCATCCCAGTTACCTGTTCACACTATCAGTAAAGACTAACCGAGGCCCTACCAATGTACGCATTGAATATGCTGATAGCAAGTTCCAGTTAGATTCCAATTGCCTCTCCAAACCTCGGGTTTTGGCCTTTCCAGATGTAGTTAGTCTTATCCAGCATTATGTTCTTTCTTGTACTGTGGAGAACAAGAGTGATGCTCCTTATCCACCTCCTGTGCCTTTGCCTCCTCCACAAAAGGAGATGATAGCATCGGCAGTACATCTGAAGCTCATCCAACCGCTTAGCTGCAAGGACATTGCCCCCAGCTTGCAACATCTCTGCCGACTACAGATCAATCAATGCACTGGAAAGACAGACCAGTTGCCTCTACCAAGGAGAATGAAGGAGTATTTGAAGCAGTACCCTTTTCAACTGTAAAGGCACTGTCAGTCTGCCTAGGGCAAGCAACAGAAGTGACATTGAAAATAAACAATTCTGGCAACAGAATGGCTTTGACCCACTAATGGGGTTATGTTCTTAAGTGGGCACAATAAATTGCTAATAGAAAAGACTGTTTTTCCCATCACCCTCTTCCTTATTTTTCTCAGTTAACTAATTTCATTCTTTTACTATGGAGGAGGCAGTATGCACAAGGTACACAAATTCAAGGCCAAAAGCTCAAGGCATCTCTTTTTTTTGTCTGAGTAGCTTTGTGAAACTTCTCTTGGCCCATGCAGACTATTTGAATTATGGAGTCTCCATTGCACTAGGAATGTTCAAGCTTCAAAACTGTATTATTTATTCCCATGGTAGTTACTATTTTTTGCTACTTCTGAGTACATATAGATTGAGTATCCTTCTTTTAATTAATCTTTAATTATTTAAAGATGAGCTCAAATCATAGCTATATGAGACAATCTCATGGTAATTCATTATGGACTTGAGTGAAGTCTTCTGGCCATTGGCTGTTTTATAATGTTTTGATGTATTCATACTCAAATACAAGATAAACATGTTGGAAGTGTATAAAAATGACTCCAGTTACAATCAACATCCAGACTTCAAACTGACAAAAGATAACCTGCTTTCCAAGTTTATTGAGCTTGGGTTAGTAAACCCCCTTTACTTTCCCTCCCTCTTTGAAGAGGATATTCCTATTTTGAATCAATTAGATCCAAATTATTTGTTGTTAAAATTACATGATGAAGACGACTATATATTTGTCCTATGAAGTATCATTGTCCTTGGAGAAATGGTCACATCTTGAGCTTAGTATAAAGTTTATTTCTATAGTGTTTGCTTATATTTGTTTGGGTGAGAAAACTCAGGAAACAGGCACTTTTTCTCCTATTACATTGGTGTCAATCCATTAGCTGAATGTCAGATCATATTATTGCGGTATTAGCACAAAGAAGCTTCAGGGAGAGCCAATATCGATACATTCTTTTCTCCCATTTTTGCTTGTGAGTGTTTGCCCACTTTAATTCTAATGCTTATTGATGGAGCAGAGAAGATAGCAGGAATTAAGTGTCACTCCAGCTTCCATCTTTTCCAGTTGCTCTAATGCACCTTATATTTGTTAGGTAGGAAGCTAAGACACTACAGTGTTGGTTGTATAAGGGTAAGAATTCTTGGCATTAATTCTGCCTTCCACTCCTTCCTCTGTCTTACATCAAGAGTAGCTGAGGATGGAGAATTTGTGTTGTCAAAAGATTGTCCTTCATAATATGTCAAAATCCTCAGGAGAGTTATACATATTTTCATGGTTTTATAGTTCAACACCGAATACCTCTGCTACATGTGTGAGTTCCAGAAAGGAATAAAACCCTAGGGCAATCTTTTCTAACCTGGCACCCTTCGGAAGGGGACTATAACATCCTGAATTCTAATTAGCCCTACTGGTGGAGAATTCTAAGTGGCATGGTCTCCCACATCTGAAGCTGCCCTAGACACAACTTGAAACAAAAAGAGCAGTCTGCTGCATCAGCAATCCAACATGGCTTGGTATTTAGTGAGTGTCCATTTCTTCTCATGTTTTTTTTCAGGATTTGTTGTACTTCTGGTATTTTTACCAGTATTTTTATTTTAAATACTTTGATAACTGACGGAATGTATATGTGTACATATGATGTCTGGTTTGTTGATCACACTGCTCTCCATTTCTGGAACAAGGGCAAATGAATGGGAGAATATCTATTATAAACAAAAAATACAATAAATGATATTTTTAATTACTAAAATGTTTAAAGCATTTTTCTTTTCCAATTGCATACACAATTTTTAGTCATTATTTGAAGTATAGAAGTGAGTTCATCAAACACATCTGCTAATCTTGTGGTTTTAAATGTTATCACTGATATTATAAATAGTTTTAAGCATTATATAAAATTGCCACCATATTGCTGCATTATCTTATCACATTTTTCAGTTTGGCTGCAAGTGGTGAAAACCACAATGTAAGAATGTTAAAAAAGAAATTGTAAACCTAAAGTTGTTTGGGTTTGGACACTGGGAAGTTCAAGATGATTCTGGGTCTTTTATATGGGTGTTGTACCTCTTATATTGCCTGAAACATTTTACTATGCCCTGAAGGTTCTATGGCTGCTTATGACAACTTAAAAGGATTGTCCCTCACCTCAGTCATACAACCACAGTGTTTGGAGTGCTTTTTCCTGTTACCTGAGAAAAAAAATTGAGAGCTGTTGCAATGATCCCCAAAGGGGGGATTAGAATAGTGATCCTCTAGCTCAAATGAATGACCTGATGTTTCTGTGCATGAAGTAGATGAACCTAATATGAAAAATGCAGTGTAATGTTAGGAGAAGGATGGCAACCTGGTGCCATCCACATGGTCTGGTCTAGAACCCCCTTAGTCCCATGCTATCAAGCAGGGTGGCTCGGGTTGATGGAAATTGGAATCCAAAAACATGAGGCTAACTTGGTAATAGTAACATTTATGGTGACAGGACAATGGGTCCTATTTCCACAACTGGATCAATTCTGGTGGAAGGGTTAAGCACACAAAATTCCAAAAAGATTGGTTAATTGACTCAATCAAGCAACTTAATAGGGTTACAATTGACTTAAACCAAGTGAAGAACAAAGATACACTAACTACACTTAGTTATGCCATGGAGACACAAGTTCAGTCACCTTAGTGTGGTTAAGAAGATCTGAGGAGAAAAATGGCTTAAAAAAAATCTTATAAACATTTTAAAAGCTGTGGTGGAATCCTAACCAATATAAAAGACTCCATAGTACCTATCATCTGCAAGGGGACCAAGCCATCCCCTCCAGTAGGCTCCTAGCAGATTTGAGAAATTAAAGCTTCAGAGACTCACATGTGCTCCTAAATATCAATAAACAGCCCTCTAACAGAGCTGCTTTACCCCAGAACATAAGTAAAAAAGTTAAAGGTTTCCCCTGTCAGTGATGGCTGACCCTAGGGGGTGTGATCATCTCCGTTTCCCAGTTGAAGAGACAGCATGTTTGAAAAATTCCATGGTCAAGTGGTGGGCATGATTATATGCTGAGGTGCATGGAATGCTGTTACCTTCCCATCAAGGTGATACCTATAAGTAATCATATATTAAACCCTAGGCAAAGTAGGCTATCAACCTAACCTGGAAAGATTACTTCATCCCATGATGGCCACAGCAACATCACAAATGGACATCAATTAGATAATATTAGGAGACCATGAGCTACATAGGATCACAGTGGAAAAAAAATCCCCAAAAGCATCCATCTCCTGTCAGATAAATGTATAATGGAAGCTAAGCAGCCCCATCGAATCAGAAGGAAGCTAGCAAAATACAGCAGAACCCAAAGCAACCCTCACCTGCCCACCCTCCTCTAGTACCCCTGCCCAAAACTCCCTGCTAAATGGGGCTGGAGGAAAATAGTGGGTGGCATCCCCCAGGAGATGCTGATGAGAAACTTTGGGCAGTTAATGGAGGAGGAAGGTGGGGAGGCTGGAGCCAGTGGCCTAGGAGACCCATTCAGCCAAGATTGCAGGGAAAACCTTTTGTCTCTCCACCTTTTGCCATAGGGAAGTTCTGCAGAAGAAAACTGAATTTCCAAAGCAGGTAGAAATAAAAGTGATTGCTTGATTATTAGAAGCAAAGCAGATGCAATTCAGGGATCAGCTTCAGAGAAATGATTGGACAAAGCTGCATCAAATCAAACATTCTTTCCCCAACTCTTTTAAATACATACAAGGTTCACCTGCTTTGGATATTTTTTGGATACTGATTTATACTGTAAAAGCTTCACTAGATTTGGGGAGAAATTCTAGCAGTGTTCATAATGAAAGTTTATACAGAAATGGGACATGCACAGCCTATGCAGTGCTTGTGTTCCGCTTTCTGTTCCGTTCCTCATGTTGAAGAGAGACACACAACATTAATGACATTAAAAGTGTTGGGGGTTCTAGAAAAGAAAGAAGAAGATATCAAACTAACATTACAGAAGGCAAAACAAATGCTTAGAAAGTTAGAAATCTTTTTAGAGATGGGATTTCTTATTGTTGCTCAGTCACTAAGTTGTGTTCGACTCTTTGTGACTCCATAGACCATAGCATGCCAAGCCTCCCTGTCTTCCACTGTCCCCCAGAATTTGCTCACATTCATGTTAATTGTGTCAATGATGATGCTATCTAAGCATCGCATCCTCTGCCATCCCTTCTCCAAATATTATGCCATTGAGATAATATCTAATATTATCCCTTCTCCTTTGCCTTCAGTCTCTCCCAGCATCACGCTGTTTTCCAATGAATTCTCTTTTCACATTATGTGGCCAAAGTATTTAAGCTTCAGCTTCCATATTGTGTTTGATATGGAAGAGTCTTCTCCAGCAGCGCAATTCGAAGCACAATTCGAAGGCATCAATTCTTCGATGCTCTGCCTTTCTCACAGACATACACTACAATGAGGAAAACCATAGCTTTGACTATATGGACTTTTGTCAGCAAGGTGATGTCTCTGCTTTTGAATGTGCTGTCTAGGTTTGCCATAGCTTTCCTGCCAAGGAGCGTCTTTTAATTTCATGGCTACAGTCACTGCCTGAAGTGATCTTGGAGCCCAAGAAGGTAAAATCTTCCACTGCTTCCATTTCTTTGCCCTCTATTTGCCAGGAAGTGATGGGACCGGTTGCCATAATCTTAGAATTTTAATGTAGAGTTTCAAACCAGTTTTTGCATTCTCCATTTTCACCCTCATCAAGAGTCTCTTTAGCTCCTCTTCATTTTCTGCCATTAAAGTAGTATCGTTTGCATATCTGAGGTTGTTGATATTTCTCCCATCAATCTTAATTCCAGCTTATGATTCACCCAGCCTGGCATTTCGCATGATGTACTCTGCATCTAAGTTTAAAAAAGTGACAATATACAGCTTTGTTGTACTCCTTTCCCAATTTTGAACCAATCCATTGTTCCATGTCTATTTCTAACTGTTGCTTTTTGACTCACATCTAGGTTCCTCAGGAGACAGGTAAGGTGATCTGCTACTCTCATGTCTCTAAGAATTTGCCACAATTTGTTGTGATCCACACAATGAAAGGCTTTAGTGTAGGCAATGAAACAGAAGTCCATGTTTTTCTGGAACTCTCTTGGTTTCTCCATGATTCAGCAAATGTTGGCAATTTGATCTCTAGTTCTTCTACCTCTTTGAAACCCAGCTTCTACTTCTGGTACTTCTTGGTTCACATACTTCTGAAGCCTAGCTTGTAGCATTTTGAGTATAATCTTGCTAGCATGTGAAATGAGTGCAATTGTACGGTAGTTTGAATATTATTTGGCTTTGCCCTTCTTGGGGATTGGAATGTAAACAGACCTTTCCAATCTTGTGGTCACTGTTGAGTTTTCCAAATTTGCTGGGATGTTAAGTGCACCACTTTAACAATATAATCTTTTAGGATTTTAAGTAGTTCAGCTGAATACCATCATTTCCACTACCTTTGTTGTTAGTAATGTTTCCTAAGGCCCACTTGACTTACACACCCCAGGATGTTTGGCTCTAGGTCAGCAATTACACCATCGTGGTTATCAGGGACTTTTAGATCTTTCTTGTATAGATCTTCTGTGTATTCTTGCCACCTCTTCTTAATCAGTTCTGCTTCTGTTAGGTCCCTACCATTTTTATCCTTTATCATGTTGCATGAAACTTTCCCTTGGTATCTCATTTTCTTGAAGAAATCTCTCGTCTTTCCCAGTCTATTGTTTTCCTCAATTTATTTGCATTGTTCATTGAAGAAAGCCTTCTTATCACTCCTTGCTATTCTCTAGAAATCTGCATTCACTTGGTTATATCTTTCGCTTTCTCCCTTGCCTTTTGCATTCCTTCTTTCCTCAGCTATTTGTAAAGCCTCATCAGACAGCCACTTTGCTTTCTTGCATTTATTTTTCTAGAGGATAGTTTCAGTAGCTACCTCTTGTACAATGTTATACACCCCCGTCCATAATTCTTCAGACATTCTGTCTTCCAGATCTAATTCCTTAAATCTATTCCTCACCTCTACTCTGTATTCATAAGAGATATCACTGAGGTCATACCTGAATGGAATAATGTTTTTCCCTATTTTCTTAAGTTTAAGCCTAAATTTTATAATAAGCTCGTGATATAGTCATCTCCAGGTCTTGTTTGACTATATAGAGCTTCTCCATCTTTGGCTACAAAGAATATAATCAATCTGATTTTGATGTTGACCATCCAGTGATGTCCATGTCTAGAGTCGCCTCTTGGGTTGTTGGAAAAGTGTACAGTATTTGTTATGACCAGTGGGCTCTCTTGATTAAATTCTGTTAGCCTTTGCCCTGCTTCATTTTGTGCTCCAAAGCCAAACTTGCCTGTTATTTGGTTATCTTCTGACTTCCTACTTTAACATTCCAAACCCCTATGATGAAGAGGACATTTTTTTTGGTGTGAGTTCTAGAATGTACTGAGGCCTTCATAAAACTGGTCAATGTCAGCCTCTTCAGCATCAGTGGTTGGAGCATAGACTTGGATTATTGTGATGTTAAATAGTTTGTCTACTAGTCCCTATTTTGCTAGAGCAGCATATAGCAGATATGTTGTGTATGATCTTTTATGTAGCAAGAACATAAACTCATCCATTTAGAATAAACATTAAGTATCGTTATTTAAAAATGTTTGATGGAAGGCTGTAAAATAAGAAAATAGCAGTAAATCATTACCATTTTTCTTTTTTCCATTGGCAAAAATGTAATTTATCTGAATAAGTACTTTTCAGATTCAGATACTTTATTGGCCAAGTATGATTAGACCTGCAGGGAATGTGACTCAGGCATAACAGAACTGACTCCAGTTCTGTTCCCTCGCTGGTAGTTTCTTCTTTATATTTTCTTCTGAAATAATTAGATTGAAAGAATGACATCAAATTTCAAAATATGGAGTATCACAGGGTAATGTTAGGAATATTTTAATTTTCTTAGCATTTTTATATAAATTGGAAATTTATTCTCTTTCAGTATTTGTGTCATTCAGATAAAGAATGCATACAAACACAAGTGCAATAAGGGAAAACTGTGAATACAATGTATATGTCACTGAAAGAAACATACTAGATTCTTCTAAGTGTGTTTGAAAAATACACTCATTGAAGAAATTTACATTAAAATCCAAATGAATTTCCATAGGGATTTTTTTTAAGTTCAAACTTAGGCAACAATAACCTTTTTTAACTAAGATCAGAAAAATCATCAAACTGATTTTGCTTGCTGTATTGGTGACCTTAAATATTTAGCTTACTTTTATTTATTTGATTGAGAACTGTTCCAGTTTACCTTTTGGTTCTCTAAGGTCTGACTCATGATCTATATAGTCTTTGTCCTCACATGGCAGCCAACCTTCCTTCAGATTTGCTGCAGTTACAGTCACAGAGCACAACTAAGTTATAATTCACTATTGACTGTTGCAACAAATAAAGACCTCTGCTTTTATTATCTTTCCTACTTCTTGTCATCCCTATCCTACCGTACCCAATTCTATCAATTTTGGGCAATTCGTGCTCCAGCTACTTCTGAGGTTTCTTTCCTCTGTAATGTCTTTGTTCTTGTTCTCAGCAGATGTCAGAGCATGCAGTAATATATATAATATGTTCAAAGAAGTGATCAGTCACCTAGCCAGAGTTCACCAAAGGATAAAGAAAAGAATTGCAGCTCTTAATGGAGTTTGTTCTTGTTAAAAAAAATACACTGGGAGCTGAAGAAAAATCAAATTATCTGTTTTAAATCTGGATTGGAAAAATCTACATAATTAGAAATTTGGAAGTAAAGGGAATTGAATTTAGTCTGAAAGTAAGATGGGAAAACTTTTATTTGAAAGATCTGTTTTTTTCAGGGTATGCCCAATAAAAAAATTACAAAAATTGTACCAAATGTTGGGAGCAGAAATACTGAAGTGCTTAATGCAGACTGGAGCTGGAAAGGCCAAATAAACCTTATTATATTTTAGCATGATGTATGAACCTAATCAATCTATTTCTTCACTTTCTTAGATAGTTTCAGTAATACATTCATTTTGAATATACAAATACATCCTATCTTTTTCACCTACAATTAATCTCATGTCCAAAAAGTTTTTGCCTGTTGTAGACATAATTAATTGGTAAGATAACCTTGTGATTATGGCAGAGATATGTAATTCACAGAGCTAACAGTCAACTTCCAATGAATTACCTTCCCTAACCAGTTTGGTGGAAAAAGTATTAGGTAGCTGAAATAAGCAGATGTATAGTAATTGATTGGTGCATGAAGCTCATTAACAGGCAAAGTCTTTCTGGTGGGTAAAAAAGAAACAAGACTCTTCCTCAATATGACACAGAATTTGTGCATAGGCGACATGTGGTATGACCTAGATGGAAACTAGATATTCATGGATATCTAGCAATAAGTGGAAACCAATGTGGGTTGCTTCTCAAAAGTATTTTTCAAATCTCAGATATTTTATGTTAACATATGGCTCCTCAATTTTATTTAATTAATGTTCTGTTCATTTAAAACAATTGAGACAATTAGCAGAAATGAGTACTGTAGTTTTCAAATTATATGCCTTCCTTTTGTATCTTTAAAACAGTCAAATGCTATCTCTTCCAACTGTTAACTAAAATGGTGTTAGCTTCCTTCCCCTCCAGATTAGAAGATTGCACTCAAGAGCTACCCTAAACAAATAAGAATAGTCAAGAATAATTTGTAACTTAATTATCTTAAAGTTGTAGAAAACTGTATTCGAAATAGTCAATGAGATTTCAGTGTAACAGATATTTGGAAAATTTAATTGCTTTCATGCCTGCCACTTGCTAGTACAAACACAAAGCATATGGCCCTGAAAGTACATTGTGTATATGGCTCTGAAAGTATTTTGTGGGACCCACACATATCTCAGTAGTGGAAGCATCATTAAATACAGTGGTGCCTCATAAGACGAGATTAATCCGATCCGGAAGAACGCTCTTAGCGCGAAATGCTCGTAAAGAGAAACGCAGTTTCCCATAGGAAACAATGGAAAGTCAGAT
>JANHZU010001832.1:128760-139689 GCA_032468055.1 Acrochordus granulatus
AAAAACTCCGCCCCGCGCCGAGCTTGACAGCCACACGACTCCTCCCCCAGCGCGGCCCCTCCTCGCGGCGGGAACGCGCCTGCCCGATGCATTCCACAGAAGGGCCCGGAGGATTCCCAGAAATCCCCCTCCGAGCCCGAGCAGCCCCACTTCCAAGAACCAGGACCGACAGCTGCTGACTCCGCAGCTCGTTTCCTAGAAAAGCAGAGCCTGGAACTGCCTCCGGGCGGGCGAGTAAGGAGAATAAAAATAAAAAATAAATAAATCCTCGTCCTGAGCAAACGAGAGTTCACCAGCGGGGCTTCCCAGTGGGAGGCAGAGGTGGAGGGCGTAAAAAGCCCCGCTCGCAATCGCTCTACGACGCGCTGTGCGTGTTCCTTCCTCTGGAAGCGGAGTTAATGTGCAATTAATTCAGACCCCGTAGAATCTCCTCGCTGTCTGTACAAACAGAGCTCCGCTGGCGAAGCCTTTTCGGAGTTGCTCTCACGGGAGCGGAGTCCTCTGAGAGGCAGCAAGGGGAATTTCCGGTGCCAATCCAGTGGGGCAGCTAAGACTTGTCGGGCCCTGAATTTCACGGTATTATGGTCCTACATCTGAATGCTCGAAGGGGCGACTCTGATTGCGAAGAAGAGCATCCTTTTATGTTGTCTTTCTCCAGAGCGGTGGTCAGCTGCTTCTACAACTTTCAAACGGGAGCGTAAACATTAAGAGAAGTTTCGCCCTGATTAAAACAAGTCTTCTGAACGCGAGCGCGTTTCTCAGCTGCGCTCACCTGGACTGCGACGTTCCATGTCGATAACACAGAGCTTGCCCTAAGGTTAAGAGTACTGGTAGGAAGCGCTGGGCGAAGAAAGGGTCGTAGTAGCTGTTCCTTGTCTGTTCAGAGACCCTTTCCTCGGTGCCGCTTTTAAACTTGCTTTTCTGGAGAAGTCAAATAGATTTCGGTGAAATGTATCAATTTAATTGGCTTTAATTTACAGCCTCAAGAGTGTTTTTAGGCGTGATTCCAGCATGGCTGCTTGCTTAACTTTTGTCTGTAATGCAAATTAGACACAGGCTGGAGCAATGCTGTACAGTATCTGCGTACATCTCCCTTGATACTTGGCTGAATTTCTTCCTTTTGGCTTTAAGAGTTGTTTTTAAGAGCTCCCTTCATTCAAGGAACCATGTTTACATAAGTGATGGATCGGCATATTAGATGAACACAGTCTATATTAGTAGGAACCTGGGGAGGGCTAAGCAGTTTTAGGATGAGTAGATAATAAAGGAAAGTTTGGGGATCATTTCACTTGGAGAAGCAAAAACAATTACAAATCAGTCAGCTTCTTTTCCTCCACTTTGTTTATCTGAAAATCTCAATGAGTTGGTATATAGTTGATTGCTGCATGGAGCCTTATAAAACTGGCATTATTATAATTGCAAGCAAGTGCCTTAATCAACAAGCAGTACAATACATTCAAGTCCTGTCTATGTCTTTTCCTCAACATTGCTATTTTAAACATTTTCTTTGCTTGTTCAGTTAGCAACCTGAAAGCGTCCTATAGTTCACATGCTTTAAAGACAGAAAAGTGCATGTGTGGATTTACATTTTAAATTATGGACTTGTTGTTTGTACTTCATTTGAGCAACTGTCAACAGCTCTAGTGAGTGAATTAATTTATAGGCTGACCAACTTTAGTCGATCCTTTGATCTTCCAACATATCTGCACATATATGCACAATTCAGTGAAATAACTTGGAATAAATATGGATATAATTAATAACATTTGTGCATGGCAATTCTACTTTAGAAAATTAGAAAAAAGATAATTTTCCAGAGCTTGCTGATTTACATAAATGTCTATTACTAACCAGTTTGAAGAATCACTAGTCTATATTAGTGTGCACATTTTGTTCCTCAAATATGTGTTCTTTTGAGGCAAAATATAGTTTGAGATTAAAAATAAACTATGGCTGATTCAACAAAGACTTTGCAGCTGACTGAAAGCAATTGTATACATATGTGATCCCACAATTGTATACATATGTGATCTCACTAGCTGTGTTTGTGAGCTCAGGTAGTTTGCTTCTGGCTTAGTTGTGATGTGTTTGCAACCACAGTTAAACTAGGTTCTAAACACTCTAGTAATGTGGAACTTACGGTAGTCTGTTACACATTAGCAAGGAACTCATGATTCTGAGATCCTGTGCTTCAGATCTTATAAGGAAGAGCTGGCCTAATATCTTTTCAGCTCCATCTTACTGGAATCTGAGATATTTTACAGACAAATGCAAACAAGATAAAGCTAGATGGTGTATGTCTATAAACTATTTTATTATCATGTATGGAGTGAAGAGGGGAGAGGTATTTTTTATTGCAGGAACTACAAGAGTTCAGGATGGGACAGAGATGGTTAGCACTGCAAGAGGAGAAGATGCTTGTGGATCATCTTCAAACAGCTTTTGAAGGATTTTGAAAAAATGTCCTGCATGTGTAATAAATATTAATACTTAGCTCTCATATAAACCTTTACCAAGAGAATAAAGGCAATGGGACAGTATCCCGTTTGCAGCCATTCTCCACTATGTTTGCCATATTTCTAGTACCATATTAGCTGATTGGATATTGATAACATGGCAAAGATGCTTTCAGCAGGAAGCAATATTGCAGGCTGCTCTACTCATATTATTAATTAGGAGCCAATGTGGGTGAAAAACAGATGAGACTTAACATGTATAAATTATGGTTCTATTGTATGAGCTCACCTGAAATTATGGTTCTCTTGTAAGAAGCTCACCTGAAATGAATAGCTGCTGAAATAAAAGCACTACAGTTCAGTTTGTGTGCTTGTACTGATGCTATTACTGATGCTTGTCCTGGAAGCTTAACATTTATTTGATAACTATTCTTCTAGCTTCACTTTTTTTTCTTACAGAGTAATAAAAATAGCCATGTTGGCTATAAGAGAAATCTTTATTAATAAAAGGTAAAAGATTCTTATGATCTGAAGATAAATCATTGTAATCTGCATTCAGTCTTAAGATCCATACTAGATGCATATCTGATGCCTTAAATACAGTGCTAGATACTTTTGTAAGATCCCTTTTAAAACTCTTGGTTATGTATACAGTATTTGCTTTGTTAGCACAGAAGTAGCATTTACTAACACATCAAATAACCAGAAAGATCTTTCTGACGGCTGAATGTATTCATATTTCTTAGTAAAGCAACCAATTTATCAATTCAGATTTTTTCCCTTTTGCCCAGCATGTCTTTGAACAGTTTATTGATGATGTTAATCAGATACGTTATAAAGAGCCTGAGATTGATGGGCTTCTAAAAATCCTGTCATAATGTTAGCAGAAAGGTCTCTTAGAAGAGCTAAATCATTATTTCACTATGCTGCCAAATTCATCTGAAAGCCTATGGGAACACCTGAGCAAATTTTAAGGTCAAAGCGCCCCAAACATATTGCATAATGAACATTTTTGGAAAAGTCACAAAATACATGTGATACAGAAAATTGGGGGGAAATAGTAATTTTTGTGGATCCTATTGAGATGATTGAAATGCAGATAACAATTCAGTTATAACAATTTCAAAACCCAAAGAGTACTTCTTTTATTTTCATTTTCCTTTGAACTTTGTAGGGTTTTTAAAAAGGTTGTTTTCTGCCATTCAATAAAATTATCATTTCTCTGTATTTGATTTGTATAATGTATAACTATAGAATAAAACATGAATATTTGCATAAAATAACCTAGATTAATTGCTAATTGTCTATAGCTGTTCTGGAACCACAAAAAGAACTGAAAAAAATACACAGCCATACTATTTATTTTTAAATGTATAAGTCAGATGCAGAAGGTAAGGAAGATTACCCTGATGGGAATATTCAGAAACTGTTACCTAGACAAAAGGGGCTGATACATTTATTTAAGTCCAGAACATTTGGAAGTGGCTTAGTCAGATCCCTCTCTAAGTCTCTTGAATATAAGAAGAAGGAAATACAGAACAATTAGATTTTTCAGATTTGGTGTTATAGCTCATTACAATTAAAGGAGTACTGTATTAGCTTTTCTGTGGAGCTGATTTCCTGGTCTGGTCTATCTATTGAGGCTGATAGCTATCCAACTCTACAGTGACTCCAGGAGGCATACCATAAAAACAGTAATAAAATACAAATTTTAAACCCAAGAGCTTAGAAGTAAAACAACTATGAAAAAACAAACACATAGAATTCACTATCCTCACTAACCTTAAGGAAGAAACCAGGTTTTCAAGGTACTTTTAAACATAGCTAGGGATGGGATCAAATATATCTTGGGGGGATGGTGTTCCAAAAGGCTTCCTAAGTCCCATCAGGTGCCATTGGTTAATGGATGGGACATGGAATATGCTTTGCCCAACCATATAGACTGAACCTGAAAGATCGAGCTTTAGACAAGCAGGTCTTATGCCATAGCCAGCTGTAGAGAATCAGGGAGCTGAATCAGGGAAATAGGCAAGAATTGTTGTACAACCAAAGAGGGCTGAAACATTCCTTAAATCCTTGGAAAGAAGATTGTATTTTAAAGAAATTCAGGCAAGTTCCTCCCTAATTCACTGGAGCATAGGGCTCAGTCAGATTGCAATATTAAAGCCTATCTCAATAAACTATAATTCTAGTTTTCATGTAGAATCAGTTTCCTGATCTGGTCTACCCCAAATGGTTGACACTGCCACCTTGAACTGTGCCGAGAAGCCTAATGGTAACCAATGCAGCTCATAGATCAAAAGCATTACATGGGCCTGATGAGATACACCTGTAAATTATCTTTTCTCTGCATTCTATATTATCAGCTCCAAACCGTTTTCAAAGGCAGCCACATTGCACACTGCAGGTAATCTGTGAAAAGACCAAAGTGTCAGCCTCCTGGTCCAAATAAGAATGCAACTGGTGCACAATATGGATTTGTACAAAGGCCTTCTTTGTCACAGCTGCTATCTGTTCTTCAAGCAGAAGCTGTGAGTCCAAGAAAACTCCCCAATAGGAAAGTGCAATCCCATTCAATATAAAGATGATACATTACTAGCCTCAGAGACCCAAAATGCCACAGCCACTCAGTCATGCTAGGGTTGAGTTTCAAATTGTTTCCTCCATCCAGTCACCTCATGGAGCTTCTAGACACTTGGACAGGACCTTGGCAGCATCGCCTAGGTAGTCTGGGGCTGAGATGTATAACTGGTATCATCTGCATATTGATGCTCCCAAACTGACAGCTTCTCAGCTACATTCTTTAAAAAAATTGCCCAGTATACAGATGATGGTGATGAACATATCACTATGTTATTGATTTATCTGCCAGTTTTTTTTAATTACTGCTAGGCAAATCTTCAAAACAAAAGCAAAGCTTCAACTGACTCACTGGAATTAATAGTTTTCCTTTGTAGGCGTAAATGTATGCAGGAATTTCAAAGCCCTAGAGAGCTTTCAAAGGGGAGGCAAAGGTGCACAATAATATGTAGTGTGAATTTTATGTTTTTTCCTTTTTTTGTTGTTGCTTAGACATTTTGACAGATATTTAGAATATGATTCAAAGTGACAACAATTCTAGAAATCTGAAATAATTTTACATTTACTCTTACACAACATAATTAATGCCATCAAATTTCCATTTGGAGTGAAAATAAAACAGTAACAACAACTAACTGTAAAAAGAAAAAAATAGATGCAGTCAGCAGTCACACAACAGAGCAGCTAAATAGGCTACAATGGATCATATCTCAGCTCTCCAAACTTATTGTAATATGGTATTCACAACGTCTCATGGCCTATCAGGAAATGAGTCTCCATGTTCTAAAAATATCTTTTTCATCAGATCACTTAATCAGATGCAAAATATGAGGCAGAGAAAGCAGTATTATATTTTTCATAATAGCTGGGGGATAAGAAAAAAAGGGAAAGATGGAGCTATCTTGAAAGATGGAAAGTGACAAAATCATTAGTAGACAGCAATAAAAAAGCTCGTGGATGCATATTATATGAAATCATGCATATTTGCATTGATGAACTACTTAACATATGCAGATATGTTCATGCTATCACATTTTATACCCATTAGAAATAGTGCTCCTGAGTATACTTGGGAGTATAATTTGCAGCAGGAGGAGAAATATACTTAAGTAGACTGTAAGATCCTAACTGATTTTGAATTACAATATTCCCATTTGTTAAATTCTGAATACATACTTTTTCTTTTTTTCCAGGAACTGCATATTTTGTATCTGATTATGCTTTTTAGAAAAATCCTGGCAGCTCTAGAGAACAAGGTGATTATTTCTTGTACATACAACAGCAACACTCAGCACCAAGCTAAGATAAGCAGACTTGGAAAATCCTAGTGTGCAATGGTATGTGAAATGATCTTGGGAGATGTGAGGGGGAGAAAGAGACACTACCCAGGGAAATGGTCAGATAAGAGAGGGCACAGCCCATAGCTGCATAATGGGTGGAGAAAGAGGATCCTCCCTAAGTTCTTGGACTATTAAAGAGACAGTGGGAGATCTGTGCTTTCAAACTTGCAAGATTCTGTTAATGTAGCCTTACAATAAATAGTATTCGCTCACCTGGTTGCATTTTCTGGGAGGGCTGGCATAGGGAGACTAAATCTGGACTAGAATATTTTGTTCAGAAAAAGAATATTAGTCACTAGCCTATAATTTAGATTATCTGGATTCAGTGTTTTTTTTCTATGAATGTTTTCTCTTCAGCCTCCTTAAGAGAAAGGATCCAACTGGACACTCCCTTCCTGCTAGATGTAAATAAGCCCTGAGGGATCAGGGTGGTTGGCTTCAACTGAGAATTTTGTCTGCCTCATCAAGACTTAAACACTGAAATCCATCCAAAAACTCCAACCACTCACATCCTGGACACTTGATGAAATGAGAAATGAAGTGGTTATGAATTAAATCAATTCTGTCCTTAAATTATCTAGTCAATAGATCACAGTGAGTTATCAAGGGTTGCATATAATCCTGTCAGCCCTCCCAGGTAAATCAGAGAGGAAACACAACCAGATCAACTAATTCTACTTTATTGTAAAGCCACATTAACAGAATCTTGCAGGCCTGTAAGTACAAATCTCCCATCACCACTTTTAAATGACTGATCCATTAAGATGGATCTTTCCTAAGTTTCTTTCTCTGACTCTAAACCAATTTCAGCCTCCCCACTCTCTGTTTCTTTGGCAGTCTCTCTTCCCTTCATCTCTCAAGTTCATTCTCACATACCATTACAAATCTTTGTCTGGGCCAGATCTATCAAGACCCTGTACCTGGAAAAGTTGTGCTGGGTGCAACTGAGAAGATGCTATGGTGAAAAAGAAAAAATAACTCTATCACTGCCAAAAATTAGGCTTGACATTGTGCTCATAGAAGCCTTTGAGAAAATTCCAGATAAGTTTTCCTCCATCATTCAATTTATTTCATTGCCCTTAGTCAAGATGTTTTCCAAGGGGCTGAAGTGAAACAGGACATTCAAGAGCAAAAAATCATATCCAGAATGTACCTGCCAATAAGTTAAGGTAGACCTATGATTGTTATGGCAGCAGTATAAATATTCAAAATAATTAACGTTCTAGGAGTCTTCAATCCCATATTTAAGACCAAATAGAAATGGAAACTACTGTGGTAGTGGAGAGGGTTAATCCACAATTACTCCAAACAGATGTCCACTCTCAGGCCCCCAGGCAAGCCCACACACCAGGTCTTCAGTCTTTAGAGAAGGCCAGAAGGGAGGGGAACAATGTCACCTTTGGGGGTAAGATTCCAAAGGGTGGGAGCCATGGCAGAGAAGGCCCTCCTCCTGAATCCCACCAGCTGCAATCTCTGCTTCTTCTCCAGAGAAGGCCCTGATTATCAGCATGGGTAACAGGCTCATCTTAGTGTCGGTAAGACAGTTCTTTAGGTAACCAGGCCCCAAGCCACATAGGGCTTTAAACGTTATAACCAACACTTTGAATTGCACCTGGAAACAGACTGGCAGCCAGTGCAACTCTCGCAGTAATGGTGTCACATGGGCCATCCTATGGGCTCCAAAAACTGTGTGCTACCACATTTTATACCAATTGTAACTTCTGGATGCTCTTTGAGGGTAGCTCTCTGCAGAGCACATTGCAGTAATCCAAACAGGAGATGACTAGAGACTGAGTGAGTGCAGAGGCTCCCAATCCAGGAAAGGGCACAACTGATGCATAACTCACAGCTATGCAAAGCCTCTCCTAGCCACGGCTACCACCTTCTCTTCGAGCAGGAGCTGTGAGTCTAGGAGAACCCCCAGATTGCACACCACATCTGAATGGAGCAATGTCACCCCATGCAGAACCAAAGATGATAAATCCCCAGATTCCAGAAGCCTTGCATACCCATAACCACTCAGTCTTGCCAGAGTTCAGTCGTAGCCCCCATTCAGATCCGCACAGCCTCCAGGCACCACAAGAGGAAAGCTGCAGCAACACTTTAAGGTGCCCTGGATGGAAATGTAAAATTGTGTATCATCAGCATATTGATGATATCTCATCCCGTGGTGATAGATGATCTCACCCAGTGAGAAGAGTACTCACTCGGAGAGAGTACCAAGCCCTGCAGCACACCACAAAGGAATGGCCAAGGGTTGGATCTCTCACTCCCAATCAACACTGATTGAGACTGGCCTTGAAGGAAGGAGCTAAACCAGCGCAATACTGTGCCACCCAGGCCCACCTCTCACAGTTGGCTCAGAAGGATACCATGGTCAAGAAGAGCAAGGATGGATGCACTACCCCCATCCCATTCCTGCCAGAGATCATCAATAAGCACAACTAATGCTGTTTCTGTCCCATAACTGGGCCTGAAACCTGACCAAAAAGTATCTAGATAATTTGCTTCTTTCAGGACTCTCTGCAGCTGCCAAGCAAGCACCTTCTCTAAAAAGGGAAGATGGGAGACTGGATGAAAATTATCCAGACAGGTGGGATCAAGAGATAGTTTTTTCAACCAGGAGCAAACCAAGGCCTCCTTAAAAAGGCTCAAGACCATCCCCTCCTGCAGTGAATAATTAATCACTGCCTGAACCCCTGGCCGTCCCTGACTTGGCGGCTTTCACCAGCCAGGAGGTGCATGGATCTAATTGGCAAGCGGTCGCCCTGACAGCATCGAGGATCCTGTCCACTTTCTCAGGATCAACCAGCTCAAACCAGTCCCAGATAACCATGCCAGACCCGACTCCAGGCATCTCCATTGGACCTGCTTCGTGGCTGGAGTCTAACTGCGAGCTTATCTGAGCAACTTTGTCCACCAAGTGTTCAGCAAATTCCTCTGCTCAGGCCTGAGATGAACCTCTGAGCTCCTCCTCCTTGGGTGATTTTAAATGGGCCATCCGGTGACACTCTGCGGATGCAATAAGAGTGGAGAAGAACGTTGCTTCACCGCTCTCGCCAGCACAAGGTAGGCCTTAACTGCAGTCCTAATCTGTGCTTGGTCGGATTTGCTCCTCGTTTCTCTCCAGTGGTGCTCTAGATGTCTCTTAATTTTCTTCAGGGCCTGCAGCTCTTTAGCGAACCACAGAGAGCAGTGGGCTTGAGTAGATGAGAGAGGCCGCAAGGGGACATTTCTGTCCAATGTCGCAGCCACCCTTTAATTCCAGGTCAAGGCCAGGGCTTCAGCAGTACCCTGCAATATATCCCCCAGTTCCTTTTTGAAACCTGCCAGGGTCCATCAGTCACTGGGTGTGGACTGTACAAATCGATCCGACCTCCCCATGGGGGGGCAGCATAGGTGAATCTCACGGACAGCAGCGCATGGTCCAATCATGACAAGGGGGATATAGTGGCATCCCCCACCAGCTCATGTTGCCATTACTCCAACAGGAAAATCATGTCTGGCATGTGAGCACTGTCCCACATGGGCCAAAGATGATCTGGGATAGGCCCATGGCCATCATGGTTGTCATGAACTCTTAAGCTGCTCAGAGGCCACACCCAGGGATGGAAGGTTGAAGTCCCCCAGGACCATCAACCAGGGGAACTCCACCATCAATCCCGAGATGGCCTCCAGCAGCTCAAGAAGGGGAGATGGTACAACGATCCCAACGGATCCTTCATATCCAATGACAAGAACAGAGTCTCACATCCCGACACCTGCAGAGCATGTCCCCTAGTGGCTCCAAGAGATTCATGGATGACAACTGCTAACCACCTCCTGCTCTAGGAACTCAGCTGGAGCTAAACCAGAACCCAGGTGGACACATTTCTGAGAGGGTAGTTCCTCCACTCCAGGGCCAGCCAGGTTTCTTTGTAATGCATGCCAGATCTGCATGTTCCTCCATAAAGACTCCAAGAGTCTTTGGATTTCGGCGGCATATAAATTTAATAAATAAATAATAAGGTCAGCAATCAAGGGAACCTTGTTGTTCACTGACCTGGCATTCAGCAGGAACCCCAAGGCCTCCAAGGGACTGCTGTCCAGGACCTGGGCCTGAGCACAGAGGACCAGAATGTGTCACTGATACCATGAGACCAATCTTGGATTCTTAGGTCCACTGACAGGTGGAGTCTGTGCCCTGCGGCTTTGCTCAATTTCATCTGGTGTGATAGTTGCAGCTGTACTAAGAGCAGGAGGCCCTGGCAATAGTGATCCATGCTTTTATCAGAACACAGCTGGTCTACTGCATGGCACTTTACATGGGACTGCCTTTGAAGACCATCCTAAAGTAGAAGTTTGCTTGCTGGCGAATGAGAATAGCCATAGCCATGCAGCTTCTGGATGCTAATCAGTTTTCAAGTACAATACAAATTATTCTTGAATAATAACATCCTCATCCTCCTCTTCTTCTTTGTCTTCTTCTTTTTCTGACTGTTCCCATCAGGGGTCACCACAGTGAATCTTCTGTTTCCATCTTCCTCGGTCTTCAGCATCCTCCTCAGTCACAC
>JANHZU010001832.1:172438-188359 GCA_032468055.1 Acrochordus granulatus
AAGGTGTATTTACCTACTCTTCAGAACAACTAAGAACCAGATTATTTTTACTCTATAAAACCATAGAACTCAAAGAGGATATACTTTCTTTTTCACATGACTGTATATATTTCTTACCATCTTTCTCTTTTTGCATACAGGATTTTTCAAATATGGTATTTTTTTTTCAATTTTGCTACATTTTACAATTGTATTTATCAAAAGGAAAAGAAGAAAAATCCAGTATTAATACATTATCAAGTACACTTTGAAGCTTTCCGCAGATATATACTTATTACCGATATATATACATTTTGATTATTTATTCAGCAGTTCCTGTTTCTCAATACCTGATTTACAGATCAAAAACTCTAAACACACAAATTCATAAGTAGTGATTAGTTGCTGGGGACAATAGAAAATAAGAGAAAAATAATCTAAGTTCCTCCTCATGATTTTTAAAAATATTTCACTTTTTAAACTTTTTTCAATATCTCACATTTCTGCATTTAAAATATTTGATGCTGTATTTAAAATATTTTCTTCTTAACTATTAGCTTGAAGAATATAAAGTAATTATAAGATAAAAAAGAACTATTATAGATTCGATATGAATGGTATGTCTCTTAAGTAACAACTGGTATAATTACAAAATAACTTGACAATCTGAAATAAAATCATCCACAGCAAAACTCAAGTTAGCACATATTATTAAACGACATCTGGCTTTTTGAAAATATATCCTTAGAAAGTACTGTAAACACTCCAGGGTTGGGAGAGAGAACTATTCATGATACTCGGTGATCTTCTTTCCTATGTTTTTGAATATGCAGAAATCTTGGCCTGGATAGAAAGAATACAAATCACAGCATTAAGTCTTACACAGAAGGTAAACAGAGAGCTCTGTGGCTCTTTAAAGATTTGCATATTTTATGGTATAAGCTTTCTTGGAATGTATCAGATGTTGAAAGTTTTATAATCTCTTAATAGTATGTTAGAATAAATTTAATTAAGAGCTATAGATAACAAAGGGTTCACTTTAAATCCCCTAGGTAAGGACTGTTTGTACTGGATAAAAGGTTTCCCCTGCCAGTCGTGTCCAACTCTAGGGGGCAGTGCTCATCTCTGTTTGCTAGCCGAAGAGCCAATGTTTGTCCAAAGACACTTCTGTGGTCATGTGGCCTGCATGACTACATGCCGAAGCGCACAGACGCTACCTTCCCACTGAAGGTGGAACATATTTATCTACTTGTACTTTGACATGCTTTTGAACTGCTAGGGTGGCAGGAGCTGGGCCAGGAACGAAACTCACCCTATTGCATGGCGGTGCTTGGGTCTCAAACTCAGGCTGCCGACCTTCCAGCCAACAAGCCCACAGTCTTAACCACCCGTGCACCGCGCCCCCTATCCAGATCCTATTGTATCCAGATACAGATTAATTTTTTATGACGTAAACACATTTCCAAGCTATTCTTAACTTTTAGAAGGATTGTTTTACTATCCCAGGGGTGCTATGAAAAGAATAAAGTATTTGGCCCAACTTCTGCACAATATACAGATAAGCTGAAACATGTTCAATATTTCACTGTATTCTATGCAGAAGACAGCACCTCTTTTCAGCACTTCAGTGGAACTACTTGATGAACAGCATTTATGTACTTGACTGTTAACTTTGACTTTGTAGCATATTGTTGTGGGCTGCCAAGAGAACTAGGCACAAGAGTTCTATAAGAAATCTGCAGCATAAAGGAGACAGATGAAAATCTAGGAATGCTCCACATCTTACTTTCCACAAAAGTCCTTGTGGGTAGCAGACACAAAGAGGAACAAATCAGGATGACTGGACAGCCAATTTGTTACCATTTCAGGATGCCTGGGGTCAACTTCCAAATACACACTCCTGAAAGAAGACCATGAAAAAAGAGCCATCTTGTTTAAAATTTGCTTAAATGAAAAATACACAAATGAGCACACTGTGAACGTGAGTTGCAAATACAGAATACATAATGAGGTGGTTTCTGCAACGATTCAAAGACAATAAACTTCCAATTCAACTATATTTACAATTTGCTTTTGGCACCTTTGTGGTTTCTTTGTAAAGGTATGCTAAATGAAAAACTGGATAAATGCAGATGCAATCATATGTCCCTTAAGCAGAGACCTCAAGATCAGATATTAGGTTATGAGAAATCAATCTCCCAGATCATTATGCAGCAAAGTATTTGTCTACATTCTTGGAGAAGGAGGGGTGTCCAACCTTGGCAACTTTAGATGTATGGACTTCAGTTCCCAGAATTCCTTAGCCGGCTATGCCACACATCTTAAAGTTGCCGAAGTTGTACACCCCTGTGTAGAGGAAGGTCAAGCTAACGCACCTGTGAAATTCATTGTCCTTAATCTCTTTGATCTGAGGAAAATAAACCCGATTTCCATTACTATATGAACTGCGGGATATTTATATGGATAGTACTAGTTTAAAATTTGGTGAGGTCTAATACACTCAAATGTAGTTTGCCCAATCACTTCTCTGTTCTTTTGTGCTAGTAGCTCCTCCATACTGTCAAAACAACTCAAGCATTTTTTTCTGTAAGCCATTTCCTCATTTGTGGAACTTCCTTTGGTGAACATGACTATGCAGTCACGTAAGTTTTTCAGGGTTTGGTTTTACTGTTTCTTTTGCTTTTATTGTTGCATGTACTGTTTTGTTCTGGGGTCGTAAGGCACCCGGAGTTTGGCTTGAAGCTGGGCGCTATACAAATGTTTTAAAGAAATAAACGAAACAGCTGCAAAAGCAACAGAAATGTAAGCCACAAACAAGATACTTAAAAATGAACTCTCGGGGAAAACTCTCCGAAACAGTTCAGTTTCCAAGAAAAGAAAGCCAGTTTGACCTCCATGGGGAGACTGTTTCACAATGTCAGTCCCGCCACATTTCTCCAAGCCAGGTCATGACACAAGTCATTCAGGAGAGCGACCAGAGCCATCTCCATCCCCAAACCAGTCCTGAAACGGTCTGAAAATGGTCCCGTTAAAGCCTTTCCCGGGGTGCTGAGAAAGGTATCCATCACCATCACGGTTTCAACGAGCTTCCTTAAAAATGGATGCCACGTACCAACGGTGTATAATTTCTGAAAAGTTGTCTTTTAAATTGCGAGACAGTGTGAATTTCAGACCTTTTAATCACATTCTCTCCCATTGATCGATTTGAATCTTATAACCAAAATTCTTGACCCATTTTGCCACACATTTTTCTTCTACTTCCTCTACCTCCATTTCAAATCTCAGCAAATATTTGTAGATGTTAGCATCCACCTGTTTATCTTGTGTATATAATTTATTTCAAATTTTCTTTTATCATATTTTTATCCTTTTTAAAGGAAGGAAAGGTATTTTTAAAATCAGTATTAATTTTTTCTCGAGAATCACTGAGATCTACATCCCTCTGCTATCAATTCTTCTCTTGGTTTCAGCTTAAGCTCTCCATTTTCCTGTACTAACAAATATTTAAATGTTAATCATTTTTGTTTTGTAAAATGTCTTGAGCTGCGGCCAATAAAGGTATTTTAGGGCACAGTCTGGGTTTGTACCTATTCCATGTCTGTGGTATGGTATTCCTAATATAATGATTTTTGAAATCTGCATTTCAAAAATCTACCATGCCACTCAAAACTCGGACCGTGAACTTCTAAGGGTCTCTTATTTCTTAACAATGACCATTCCTCCATCCAAACCAAACAGCAGGAAACAAAATACAATTTAACATCAGGCAATCCTAGTTCTCCTCTTTCCTTTGCATTCTGGAGAACCTGATATTGAACCCTTGGTTTCCCTCCCCCCCGCCATGTGCATCTGGATATGTCTTTTTGCCACTGCTTAAATGGTACATCAGTTCTCAAAAAAGATATTGTCTGAAATAAGAACAATATTTGAGGTAATACATTAATTTTTTACCACAGAAATTCTTTCCAACAACAACTGTAATTTTCCCATTTTAATAAATTTTTAATTTCATTTCATTTTTTATCATAATTATTTTGAAATAACATACCAGTTAGTTATAATAATACACAAATATTTCACTTTTTTCTCAATTTGAAAACCAGTTTTCATATTCTTTTTGGCTTCCTCTTTTCATATTCTTTGTTTCTTCCTTATTAATTTTAAATGCAACCATTTAAAACAGCCCAAATTGCAGACTGTGATGTAGTCCCATACACACTATCCAACAAAGTTAAATATATGTTATTTTGCAATGAAAGAATGAATTAATTACAAAGCACTTCTCAAAGGAAGCTGAGGACAGAAATGATCTTGCAGCCAAGCACTGTTTGTCAATATTGCAGAATCCATAAAGCTGTGTTTCTATTGCAATTATAAAGGACAGTTTGACTGATTTGGCAGAAATGTGCTGTGTTTTTCAAGGAGCTACTTTGTGCCATTTGAGGCTTTTGAGCTTGCTGAAGCCAAGATAGGGAAGCTGAGAACACAATATTTGGGACACCTTGTTCACTTTAACCCTGAAGTGATTTCTTTTTCTAATCAAAATAAATAATGATACCATGTCACAGTATTGACATGATTCCCAGATGGTAAAGTAGCTTGCATTTGAAATATTAATGTTACCAGAACAATGAGACGGTATTTTTGGCAATGAAGAAATGCAGAATCTAATTTGTAGGTACTCAAACATTCTGAAATAGTTGACAGAAAACAAAAAACACAATGAAAAAGCTAACGTCCAATTTGTTATCAGATTTTATCTTAATATTGTTATTAAACTGAAACCTGACTTAACTTCTGCGCTGGATGCCTAAAATATGACACATACATCTTGTAATTGAAAAAGAAGTGCAATTTTTGCATGACTAGTGATATAGATCATGTTTTAGGATGTCAATTTTCATATTTCCAGGAAACAAAACTTGTACTCTGCAATCACTACTTACTTTTTAACATTGTTTTGATGTGTATGTATATGAATCTGTATATAGACATAGCATAATAAAATTGTTTTCATTTGAATAATACTACAGTATGTACTTCTAGTTTTAAAATAATGTTGAAATTAATGTTTTATAAATACAGTATAAAGGTAAAGGTTACCCTGCCAATTATGAACCACTCTAGAGGGTGGTGCTCTTCTCTGTTTCCTAGCCAAAGTGCCAGTTTGTCCAAAGGTGCTTCGGTGGGCACGTGGCTGGCATGTCTAGACGCCAATGGCTCATGGAGCACTGCTCCCTTCCCACTGATTTAGATGGTGCATGCTTTTGAACTGCTAGGTTGGCAGGAGCTGAGGCGAACAACAGAAGCCCACCCTGTATCATGTGCTTTTTTTGAAAATGTTTAGCACTGGCAAAGGAATCTCAAAATGCACACTGATGACTTAATCATTTTGCATCCAAATACATGCCTAAGATTCTTAGCTTAATCACAGCATATTTGCAGGCCACAAAACAAACGACAACAAAAGAGCTAAAGCAAAGTAAAAATTCTGTTTCTTTCCCCAAACATTCTCTTTGAATCAATCAGGATGTTAAATTAAAGTGGGGAGCACACCTAAGAGAGAAAGAAATCTTTTTCCCTATATGTCACTGTTTTCTTCATCTTGAGAAGGTATGAGAATGAATTCATTTTCTGAAAAAAAATTAAGTCCTTTGGAAATAATAGTTATCGACTTAGGTTCCAAATGAAAATTCTTCCAATGAAATGGTCCCTCTTTCTTTTAAAGCAGTTTTCTGAGGGGAGGGGGAGCTTGCGTTACCAGCTCTTGCTTTCCTATGCTTTAGCATTTCCACTGTATTTTCTGTCCAGTGGAAACTATATGAAAAAATCAGATTTATTTATCAAATTTATGTGCTGCCAAACTTAAAAATGACTCTCGGCAACTTACAATAAAAAATATTTGACTCGGGCAAGGGCTTTCCGTATTTAAATGATGTGATTTGTTATTTCGCAAATTTCCTTCCATTCTTCTTTAAATCGTATATACTAGAATACAATCAAAAAGACTGACTGAAATACAGTGTGCATTTTATTTGATGGTTTGAACTGCGATTTACTTGTAAACAAACTCATAAATGGAACGACCTAGAATTTCTCATCTCCCAATCTGTTTTCAGAGAGATTTCCAGTGGCAGAGCAAGATTTTCTAATAAACAGGTGTGTCCATAATGACAGAAAGACACACCTTTTCAAGCCAAAGCACAGGATGATACTGGGAGGAGCTGCCTTTATTTTCCCCAAAGCAGCTCTTGCGAATTGTTATAATTGTTTATGAACACAGTCCAAGAACACAGAACACTTCCATCCAAATGGTTTATTATCTTGATGTTTCATTTATTATTCCATCTTTTCCACTATAATTTTATTCAATTATATAATTCTTAAATCTCAACAAAGCACAAGTATTCTTAGAAACAGCAGTTCCAGTCAATAATACTAACATTTAAGAAGAAATTTTATTTATTATTCTTATAATTCACATTTTTAAAATCTCCCAAATTCTCAATGACTTTAGGTAGTGTACAAACTGGACACCAAAGATACAGAAGAGCCACAGACAACAGAAAAGGAAGATGGTCACCCTGGTGGAATAGTCATAAAAACCACTCACAAAGAAAGCCCATCTTGTCCTAGCTCAAAGCCTGGGAAAGAGCCTGCTTCTGGATCCCATCAGGTGACACTGTTTAATGAACAGGATGCAGAACATGCTGCCTCCATCTAATCTTATAGGATGGGCAGAAAAAAACAATGAGGGATGGTCCCCAAATAACTAACTTAATGCCACACAGAGCTTTGTAGGTGATAACCAGCACTTTGAATTACACCCATACACCTACCAGTAACCAACGTAATTTGCAAATTGTTTGTGTTGGCGATGATTTTCACTCTTTGTAATTTGCACAGAATAATACTTCTGAGAATAAAGATAATGAATATAATTTAATAGTTCTTCCAAGATACATAATAATGCATGCTTGTGAATTAAGAATAGAAAGCAGAGGAGTAATAACCTATATGACTGCCAGGAAACATGTTTTCCTACTCCCCTTTCCTCTTTGAAAGGTGATGGAGGAGGGGATAAAATCCCTACCCAGATAAAAAATAGTTTCATTCTCTATCTCTCTTCTTTCTGATTTACAGATTACTAGCTGGAAGAGAAAACCAAGACAAGTCAATTTTTTCAACTTCTGAGTGCATTTTGAATTTTAGAAATGTGATGGAAAAACTCCCCATTCCAATGCTCCACAGAAGCATGTCACAGATACCTTCATAAGTGTGAACCCATTTACAAAATGATTGTTCTGATGATCAAAAACAATTGCAGAATATTTAGTTTTGAAAAAGCAAGTCAAACTCCTTATGAAGTTTTTACTGAAAAGAGAAAAAAATGAAGTTGTGTTTTATGGGTTGGATGATTGGAAAGGAAAGAAAGAACTATGGAAAGAAGGAAATTATGTTGTAACCTTAGAGATTTTAAAGTAGAATATATAAATGTACTTGTAACTGCTGTTAAGAAGACTGGAAGCACTTCTTTATAACTCTTCTATTTCTTTTTTTTGTACTATTTTTTCCACTTATAACTTTTATTTTTCTCTTTCAAAATTTGTATTATTTTTATTCTTTTAAAAATTTCTGTAATAAAAATTAAATTCCCTTCTCACCTATATGAGAGTATATATGTCTTCCTCAATCTCAGGTCTTCTACCAGAGGCCTGAGAGTTAGAGGGTTCTGTGCAGTATCTTAGCTGTTCCTAGCACTGCACTTTTCTGCACAGAGAGCTCTGAAGTTGTTCTTGGGATCTGCTGGAACCATTATATCAGCTTAGGAATCACAGGCCTGAGTGTTCCTACCACTACTAGGACCACTTTGTTTTTCACTTTCCACATCCTCTCTAGTTCCTCCTTCAGGCAGTGGTTCTTTTCTTGTTTCTCATTTGTTTCTCCATTTCCTGATGTTGCTGTCACTTTGCAATGCTACATCTATAACCATTGCTGACTTCTGATCCTTGTCTACTATCACAGTGTCTGGTTGACTGGCTAGTACTTGCCTGTCTGTCTGTATCTGGAAGTCCACAGGAACTTAGCCCTCTTATGCTCCATAACCTTCTGCGGGATTGTCCTTTGGGACTTGGGAAGGTCTAGTACATATACTGTGCAGATGTTCCGCTGTACAATGGCAGCTAATTGGTTAAGCTGTTCAATGTACATTGTTCCTGCCTGCATCTTACAAGCTGCCTGTATGTATTGGACTATCTCTGAGGCATCTCTGCACACTCTGAATTTTGGGTCCTGTCTAGTGTGATAGACCTTTCCTATGTATCTGGTGCTTAGTGCCTGGTCTTGTGTTGCTATGATCAGTGCCTTGATGCTGTCTTTTAGTCTACCCTTTTCCAGACATTGGTAGGATTTCCCAATGTCAGTTACCTCAGCTAGCTGTCAGTGGTACCATCCCATGCAGGTCTTGTCTTGCAATGGCATTTCCTCTGCTTGATCTTCCTCCCATGTCTGTTGCTACTTCAGACATTCTCTCAGCAGCTCATCATTGAGTATCATCTTCCTGATATACTCCTGGATGCTCTGGGTTTCATCTAGGACAGTGACTCTGACATTCGCAGACCCTTCTTGCCTCTTTCCAGCTGGTGTACAGACTTGGGGTGTTGGACTTGGAATGGAAAGCTCTGTACATTGTGAAGAGCTTCAGATCTTCACATCGGCAGTTTCCATGTCCTTCTTTGGCCAGCTCACTATGCTGGCAGGGTATCTGGCAAAGCATATGTGTTGATGTTGTGGATCTTATTCTTCCCATTGAGCTGGCTCTTCAGGACCTGTCTTATCCTTGAATGTTGCTGTCTTCCTTGCCTCTTCATCATGGTTCCCAAGTGACTGTGGGATACCAAGGTACTTGAACTGGTTTGCATTTCTGCTATGTGGCCTGCTGGCAGGATCACCCATTAGTCTTAACTATTTTTCTTTTCTTAACTACCATCTGGTCACACTTCTCCAGCCTGAATGACATTCCAATATCCTCATTGTAGATCCATGTCAGGTGGATCAGTTAGTAGATGTCTCATTCACTCTTAGTATACAACTTGATGCCATTCAAGTAGAAGAGTTGGCTGATGGTAGTACCTTTCTTGAATGCATATCCATATCTAGTCTCTCTCTCCCCACACAGACACACCATTACAAACAATCTAAAGAGAAAAAATTAGGTGGGCAAGAAACCCAATTTGCTGAATGTCACTCAACATGTTGGTGTCCATAAGCTCCTTATTGACATTCCAGGATTTGAGTAAGATAGCAAGAACAGGATTTATTCCACGAGTCATGTGCACTTTATTTATTCTCTGAGATTGGGAAAATAATGGCAGGAAAAAGCAGAAGCTGCTCTCTCATGTGCATATCCCAATGAAATTTTTCTGTCAAATGGTTTTGGCTACAAACTAGAATGCAGAAAATGTCACCCCCAATTCTTTGATGCTACCCATACAACTGTGTCTATTCTCAGCAATCTTATGGATTAGCTTGCTCCACTTTTTCTGATCCTCTATGGCTTCTTTCTGTTGTTTTATGCTTTGCCTGGTGTCAGCTTTGATGGTGTCTAGCCACTGTGTTTTTTGGTGGCCTTGTTTTCTTTTACCACTGATCATTCTGAGCATAACTGCCTTTTCCAGTGCATTTGAGCATATGATATGGCTGAAATAATAAGGCAGAATTTTGTGATTTTGCCTTCCATCAATATGTTTGATTTTATGTGACAAACAAGTATTTTCTTGTTTGTTACCTTTCTTGCCCAAGAATGCAAGTTGATTTTCTTCTTGTCTAGTTTTTTGTGGTCTTTCAGTCATATGTAGCTATCGGAAACACAATAATGCAGACTAATCTGCACTTAAGTGCCAGCTGATGTCCTTGCTTTTCCATACTGAATTTGTGCGCATCCTTGCTGTGTGACCCAGTGCAATCTGATGCTTTATTTCTGGACAGCATTTACTGCTTTGATCAATCTGCAATCCTAGGAAGTGAATTCTTACAAGCATTTGATTTCTTCATCAACTGCAATTTTAACATTTTTATTCCTCACAGTGGTGATGAGCTTGTTCTTTTTGATGTTCAAAAAGAGGGCAAATTTATCATTTTCTTCTTTAATCCTTTTGATCAGATGTTTTAGGCTTTTTTTGGTTTCTAAGAAGAAAGTTATGACATCAGTATATTGAAGACTGTTGATATTCTTCCTCCAATCTTTACTCTGATTTTTCATTCTTCAAGTTCCAGGTTCCTCATGATTACTTTGACATACAGATTAAATAAGAAAGGTGAAAGAATGTATCCTTGCTGCACTTCTTTCTTTGCTTAAACCAATCAGTATCTCCATATAGTGTTCGCACAATGGCTTTCCGATTTAAGTACAGCAGCTGCATGAACCTGATCCGAGAATTGACACTTCCAGGTCTTCTAGGGCTCTTTACAGTTTGCCATGACTGACACAATCAAAATCTTTCTTGTAGTTAATAAAGCATAGATAGATGTTCTTTTCATAATCTTGAGATTCTTCCATGATCCAGTATAAATTTGCTACATGATCACCAATTCCATGATCTCTTCTGAAGCCAGTTTGAACATCTGATAATTCCTTTTCAGTGGTCAGTACCAGATGTTATTGTATGATCTTAAGGATGAGAGCAATTGTGCAGTAACTGGAGTAATCACTGGAGTCACCCTTTTTCTGGCAATGAAATGAATACTGATTGTTTCCAATCCTGTGGCTACGTATTAATTGCCCAAATTTTCTGGCACAAGACAGTGATGAGTTTGGGCGGTACAGGCCTCAGCAATTCTGCAGGGATGATATCAACATCCGAAGTCCTTACTGTTTGGCAGTTGGCTCATTGCCCATCAACTTCTTCCTGAAGGCTGGCTTGGTCTATTTCTGATTCCCTTTCCTCATCATTCTGAGGAGGCCGGGCCTCTTTGTATACAGCTCTTCTGTATATTCTTGCCAACTGTTCTTGACCTCTTGTTGGTCAGATAGTTTTTTCCCTTATTTTTGATGATGCTTTTATGGTCAGCAAATGGATTTTGAATCTTTTTGACTTATGCAAATGTATTCCTGGTGTGGCCCTTCATTCAGTCCTCTCCAATGCTGCTCCCAGTAAACATCATTTTCATTCTTTGCTCAATACGTGTGTTTAGTCTTCTTCCTTCCTCCTGTTTGCCTGCTGCTTTGGTTGCTTTTCTTCTCCCAGTTCCTTAACACCTTAAAACAGAATTGATTTCAAAAGAAGCAACTGATATCAGAACTCACCCATAATCCTTGAGAACATAAGAGGCCACATTCAGAATCTCTTTGATGATGCTCATCCCATCAGTTCCTCCATCCAGGGCACCAAGGTCCTCAAAGCTATAAACCAAAGACAGGTCTAAAAAACAAATTGCATCCTGTATTTACAGACAACTGCAAAACATGCATAATACTTTGAAAGACATGCAAAGACTACCATGTCATTAGATTTGGTCAGTAGGAATGGAAATTCCTGATATTGAATTTTTACTGAAAAATGTAGAGGCTTTCCACTGGATCATTCTGGAGATGATAATCATCTATGTTACTGACACCACCATCAAGAGAAGATCAATGAAGCATTCCATAAAAAATTGCAACAATATCATCTTTCAATTTTAACAAACTAATGTGTCTGATTTATTCTTACTTTTTTATTTGGAAGTCCAATGGGCAAACTAGGCATGATAAAACCAAGCCCATATCACATTGAAGATGGTGTCAGTTGGTCTGTTTTCTTCAGTAGAAGAGGTGAGCAAGTCTTGAATGGAGGACCTGATCACTCTTCTCTCCAAACTGAGTACTTTGCACTCAATGTGGCATTAACTTAGAACAAGTCTTGTGGGGAATGACTGAGGAAAGATAAGTTGAAACCTATTATTCTTTGTATAATATTTCAAAGAAAGTATTACAAAATCTTTTGATTAACTTCTTACAGTGACAATAAGAGCAGATCCTTTAGCCAAAATGAACCAAAAATTCTAGATTTTTGAACCAAAAATCCTAGATTGAAGCTTTGTTTCAACAATTCTGGTTACAATTAAATGAAATATTCCTAGTTTCCTAGAAGCTGAAAAATATTTTTTTCTATCCTAAGTCTCCATGTTGATTTTGGAAATAATCAAAAGGACAGTAAAGGACACTGATAAAGGAAAACTGACTTCGTTTTTCAGTATTAATAGCAGACATGAGCTCCCTGGATTAGGATTCTGGCATCAAAGGAAGGCTTTTTTTTAGAAAAAAAACTTTGTATGCAGTTTTCTCTCTAAAAAAACACTTTGTCATTATATAAAAATCCAATCTATATGGATTTTTTATCTATATGTAACCTAAACTCAGAAGGGGCCTGATTAACTAATTTTATTAAAATGAATAAGCATTTTTTGAGACTTTCTGAGATGAAAATAATAAAATGTGTTAGCCTGAAAAGGTGCTTCAGACTCCTGATTTTTGGTTAAAATAGACTAATACAACTTTCCTTCTATACGGAACCTATACTTCTTCCCATGTGGAAAATAACATTGTCAGAGGGAGGGAAAACTTACCTGAATTCAGATTGAGGAGAGTTTGCAGTTGTAGTTATCTGCTTAAAAATGGTAAGAGTTCATATTTATACCAGGACTTACATCACAATCTTTGGCTTTAAAACCATAGCAAAGGGAAAATAAAACACAATGAGAAAAACAAAGGGAAGATGGATCTACCAGAGAATTTCTGCTGCCAAGCAAGTCATATCGTCGTGAAAAATGTAAGGTGGATTACTGATGATAGTATCTATCAAACCCCAAGGCAGTAGGCATTCCCAAGGACCTACAATGAAGAAAGCATTAAAACACTCTTTAGACATTCAGAGTAACACACAGGCATTTATTTCTTTATTTTAAAAATTTCACAGCTACCCATGAAAAAGAAAAGCTTTTAATGTTCTTTTAAATTTTAAGCAATCTGATTCCAAGCTTAATCTTGGTGAGAGTCTATTTTGAGATCTGGAGTCCAGTAAGAAACAGATGGCTTATTTTATCTATCATATAATTAATAAGAAACACCTACTCAAAAGCAAATTGTAATATATAATGGAACAGAGATTTCCAGAAATTGTGGATGGAAAACATATGTTGTCCATCTAGAAGGAATTTCTTAACGTGCATGCAGGTTGATGTGGAAGAAGATGATCTCTCACATATGCCATTTCAAAATGGTGGAGGGCATTAAATTTAAGTTCTAGGGGATGCAAATCACCCAGAAGCTAATTCAAATAGTTGAGTCATTATTTTGAAGGGCTAACCCAATAAAAAGTGTACACATGTTTCCAAAGAACTATTATATTGATGCATTGATTTGACACACAATTGAATATATTCCATTTTGATATTTGATTTAAGCAATTCATTTCAAAGATTTTACTCAATCTAATTGTTATTAAACTTAATCTCTGAACAGAATCTACTTTAAAGGGTTGTTAATGAAAGTTATTCATTTATATGCTTATTCAATCCCATGAAACGTTTTTGAATTGTAATGGAAGAATTGTGCATTCATTCTTGGGAATGGGTTCAGAAATGGACCATTAGCCAGGGAGGCTACTTACATATCAATGACAAAGTACATCCCTTGTGCTTAATTTCATTTACCAGCCTAATGCTTCTGTTCTGAACTAAGTGCAACTTCTGAGCACATTTTACACTTACAAAATTATACATAAGAAAGATCTTTCGACACTTTACTTCCTTTCTCTAACACTGTACAACCCACAGAATATGTGTAGCAAGACCTTATGGTAGAAATTATCATTTAAAACTTGTAACAAATTATGAGCATATTTTGGGGAATAAAAACTGTTGAAGATTCAGAAACCCTATTAGGTCATTTCAATTTGTAGTCACTGCGTGCTTGTGTAGATTGAAGACCTTTCTTGTACATTCTTGCAAGAGGATGTTCTTCCCTCATATCATTTACAATGGACAATTATAAATATGAAGAGAACTTACATGAAGTTATATCGTGGTGAAAGATATGGATTCTTTCTTGTAGATGTAAACTACAGAGAGAGATTTGACAGATTGATTTGACATGGAAATTTTATTCATATGCACATCTCACTTACTACCTTAAGATTTATTTTAACAGTGGTCTCAATCATAATAAATTAATAGTAATATTTTGATTTCATAACAACTCATACTGATCTCCATAACACTGAATCAAAACACAACAACTGGCAGTTGTTGCAACTTACCAATTATGCTTTTATTATGCAATAAATATTGCACTCATTACTGAAATCCCTGTTTTGAAATATAAACCACTTTTACTCACATACTTTTTGTTATATGCAATACATTTGATAGTCCTGTTAATATCAGATACTTATTTCTTTCTTTTCTGCATCATGGTGGCACACAACAATTAAGAAAAAATAAAAATCAATTTTTATTTTTATAAATTATATTTAATCACCTCCAATAAATTTAAACATTTTATTGTAGCTTCAGAGCCAAACAGTCCTCAGTTCACCTTCCCTGTAACTTTGCACAGCTGCACTGTGCAGGAACACAGAGTACTTTCTAGTTTGTCTATGAATTCTTGAATAGGACATTGGGAAAACTGGCAGATGGGCATCAAGAAACCTTCCAAAAAACTGAAGATAAGCTGAGGTCATGGGTATAGAGATAGAGGAACATGACACAAAGGCCCAAGCCTGACAAGAGTTTTTATATTCAGGAGCTCCAAAATAAATTTCAGGGCTTTCTATTGTTAATGAAGATCAGCTATGGATTGAAGAAGTTGTGGATTGAGGAGTCTACAGGTTTTGTAAAGGGAAGATCCTTACCTGTTTTCTCAACTGGAAACAATGACAGGTGGTCATAATAATCACAAATTCCCTTCTGAGAATTTGAAAAGGATTTGAGAAGGATTGAAGTGGCAATCTGCTAAATCAGAAGTTATCAAAAGTAGTGTAACTTTCAGAATGTTACAGAAGGGCACCCAAGACTTTTTAAGCCATCAGACAAATATTGCTTTCTACAGATCATGACACAGCCAGACACATCCTTGAAGTCACTGCAAGGGACTATAATGTACTGAAGGAGTTGGAACAGAGATGATACCAGTGCACAAACTGGCATGGAGTTATTGGCAAAACATAAATCTTTAAATTGGTTGGCTAGTAAAAAGAACTATTTTCCAATTTGAAAAATATCTGTCAATGAGTTTGACACAATTCTTGAGAAAGGTCTGTTCTAAAGAAAGTTTTGAGTTGTTGAATTCCATGGCCAAATATGAGTGCTTTTATCACCTGGCATATCATAAGATATTGCTAGCTATCAAAGATATTGCTCATATTTTGATTGTCAAATGTATGTCCCTTTTAGGCTTAGATATTTAACCTCCTTACTTAGAAGAACAGCCCACTGGGATCTGAACTGCAGATTGTCCTATTTCCTCTTGGATTCTAATGTATGCATTATCTGCAGAACTGCTAAATTTATAGTTAAGGCAGTTCAGCTAAGAACCTGTTATACTGGAACAGATCCAGGACTCATGTAAAAGTGATGTATTTATCTGAATGCTAATTATTTGTGTTTATTATGCATGTATTTTATTACTTTCTTTTATCTATTTTACCCTCAAATTAGATTCTGTATTTTATTTTTATTTTCTTTGAAATGGCTATAAGTGCAATCAATTAATAAATTACTACTATTCTTTCCTCCCACCTTTCTAAGTATTAGTACCGGCTCCAGAAAGCTAGGTCATTGCACAGTATGAAATTGTTTAACAGGAACTGTTGTTGTTGTTCAGTCGCACAGTCGTGTCCGACTCTTCGCGACCCCATGGACTGCATTATGCCAGGCCCCCCTGTCTTGCACTGCCTCCCGGAG